>JPJU01001779.1:0-18476 GCA_000750735.1 Pseudogymnoascus sp. VKM F-4246
TCTGTTTGTGTTTACTGGGGAAGGGGAGACTCACGGAGAACTCAAAAACCGCTCATGTGCCCCAACAGAATCCCAATCGATGAACATGGCCACCATATTTGGGTCCTCGACCGGCTGGCCGATAAAGGCTGCGTGCGCGCCATCGGTGGCAAGGATGGCGGATAGGAAGGTGTGGATTGTGGATGTTGTGGCGGATGAGGGGTCGGAGAGGTTGGTGGGGGTGGCGACGTGGAAAGTTGCCAGTTCGGTGATCATGTTGGCGTTGGAGGGTGGGGTTGTTGATAAGGTGGGGGTAAAGTTGGAGAGGCGTATTGGTGGTGGTTAGAAGCAATGGAGGTTGTTAGGGATTTAATGTATAGGAGGGATGAAGAGGTAATGGTGACGAGGAAGAATGGGCCAATTATGGTTTTGGGGGATGAGCGGGGCGGGTAGGAGATGGTGGTGAACAAGAACGAGGGAAAAGGCGATTCTGAGTTTGGATATGTGAATGCGGACATATTCGGGCGGTAGGTCGTACCAAAGCTGCAAGCGATGTATGTAAGCACAGATGTGTTGGCATTTCGGACACAACATCCATGCCCACGACGGGCTAGAAATTCTGAGGTGATCTACGGAATACCGTTTACTTCATTGGTATATCCAAGATGTCAAGGTACTCTGAGATAATCATTAAGCCCTCACAGCATGCACACGATAAGTTGGAAATATGAGGTGATCCACAGAATGTTTACTTCATTGGTATATTCAAGATGTTAAGGCATCCCGAGTCAATCATTACGCCCTCCCCCTCTTCGCTACAACAAACCCACTCGAAACAGGCTTCCTAACCTGCCCCTTGCGACGCCCCTGAAGACTCGCCTTCGCAGACACAGTATTGCGAGATACCTTCGGTGCAAACCCCTCCTTATTCACCTGCGCCACGCGATACGTCGTCGATCCCAGCTTCTTGTCCTTTGGCTTCTTCTCGTCATATGCAAACTTGATCTTCTTCGGCACCCGTGCCTTCTCCTCCTGCACTGGAGCCTCGTCTTCCGAGCTGACGTCCTCCAGGAACTCTTCCGGAAGCAGATCCGGGAGGGTTGAACGATCGAATCTAGGCTTTGCAGATGCACGTCCTACTGGCTCAATGGTTATGCTGGAGTTCTCAATGGTTGCAGACTCATCCAACTCCTCGTCCGCGTGTTTCCGCTTCTTTGCTGCCTTGGCTTGTGCTTTTAACTGTGAATCACGGTCCTTGCGCTTCTGGCGCTCAGCTGCCTCTTTTCTGTAGCGGATAATATTAGTAATGGCCTGACGACTTGAAGGAGGGTAAACATACTGTTCTGCCGCCTTTGCGGCTTCGCGTGCAGCCCCCATAGCTTTACTCTGGGCAGCCTCGGCGCCAACCTCCTCTGGGGCATCATCATCGGAGCTCTCATCTTCGTCCTCCTCTTGTATCCTCTCTGGTTCAGGCTCTGGAGCCGCTACGACTTCGATAGGGTCGTTGTCGCCAAACTTCTTGTGCTTGGGTTTTGCCACCGGCGTAGAAACAACAGCTGGAGAATCATTAATTTTGCTGTCATCATCTTCCTTCCTTCCTTTGGAACTGGCGCTCTCAGTCGCAGGCTCCGTATCCACAGCCGCAGCATTCTTCTTTCCCTTGGGCGTTGACTTTGGGGTGCTCTTCTTTGATTTCGCCGTTGGTGTAGGTGCAGCAGGTTCTTCCGACAACTCCCTCACTGGTATTTCCACCGCGAGGTGGCTCTCTGTAACTTCTGGAGCATTTTCTCCCTTGTTCCGCACAGGTAGCTTTCGTCGTTTCGTGGGTGTGTCTGTGTCTTCCCCCTCCGCCGCTTTTTTGCTCAGCTCACTGCGCTGACGCTTCTTCGCGCTCGTAGATAGTAACTCGGTCGGCACATTGCTATCATCAGGATTTGCTAATGCCGCAGCGGCACCGCTCTGCCGCCTCGTCGTAACCATTGTCGATTTTGGGGTAACGGGTTTCTTCGCCGTTTGCTTCGTCACAGATCGCGCGCCCGGTGATTTCTTCCCGATTTCGGCAGCTTCGTCGTGCTTGTTGAAGGGGACGATATTGCGCGCCGAGCTGAGGATTCGTGAGAACATTAGAAGAGTTCGATTTGAGCGAGCGCCGTCATGCAGGGTGCAGGATGGCGTTTCAACTTTTTTTGAGAAAGTCCCGCGATAAAGTTCTTGGCTACCGTAGAGAATTTGATATCGCGCACGGACCACAGTTTATTTACACGTGAGGAACCACAACAGCATCGTTAGGCATCCTGTATTTAATAATCGACAGCTCCTTGATATTATATCGATTATTTCGCATTTTTCTTACGGGCGAAGTTTTGCGCAAATATCGGTTACTAGCCACGCCAATTTCAAGGGCCAGTTGGCCCATTGGCTCTAGCCAACTCAAAATGCAGTCCGTGGGAGCTCTCCTCGGCGCACACAGCAGAGGCGCATTAAGGCGCTGTATTAAACCCTCGATACGGCCATTCTCAAGCACTTCTACATGCCAAATCAAAATACCAAAGGCGCCATCTACTCGACGCCAGCCAAGGTCCCTGGACGCTCAAGGCAGACCCGACCATCGGAGCCAACGGCGGGAATGGATAGAAGCGCTAAATGGGAGTCGCAAAGCTACTACTGCCCAATTCGCACTTGCCAAAAAGGCGGGAGCTTTAAACATTGAGCCTGAAGATTCAATCGATCTTTTGCGCTCTTATTGCAATGTAGTGGCAGAACCTGGTTGGGAGGTCCGTTTCTGCAGAGGTGAGCCAGCCGTCCCATACTTGATGCGTAGCTGACCATCACAGAACATAAATTAGATCCTCCTACCCTGGCCATTATTGGCAGGATACTGAACAAGAATCCTGCCCCCCCTCTAAGGAAAATGGGAGAAAATATGGTGGTCTGCGCCGCAGTGCTTGGCGACTTGAATTCCATCGTCGCCGTCCTCAACAAAGCGCTGTTGACGGACCAGCTTCACCATCCCGGCCTGCTACTCCCATTGACCAAGCTCAAATTCTACGCCAAGAACGGCAATCCAGAGGCAATGGTTATGTATGGCCGTATCTTGGATCGCGAGAAGAAGCACGTCGAAGCTGCCGCGATGTTTCAAAAAGTCGCAGAGACGCCACGTGACGGCTCCGTCGACGCTGAGATTGGCAACGCGTTGGTCCAGCAGGGGAACCTCTGTTATCGAGATGGCAAGAAAGATGAGGCGAAAATGAACTTTAAGAAAGCTGCGCTCGAGTTTGATAACCCAGAGGCTTATTATAAGCTGGCCTTAATAATGTCTGATGAGGACCCATTAAAAGAGACCTATTTGCTCAAAGCTGCTGCATCTAGGATCAAGGAGGCAGTTGTTGAGGTTACTGCCCTGTATAGAAGGACGGCAGAGTTGCACGCATCGTCCGAGGAAGGACGACAAGCCAGACTCCTCGCGGATGAATGGCAGAAGCTGGCGTTACACCAGGGACATAAAACAGGTGACATAGCTGCATAAATGGTGGCCTGCTAAGACCTGAGTCAAATGTATAATATGTATTCTACCTGCTTCGTTCCCTACTTGATTGTTTGGGTCTATTACTTTGCACATACGCCGTGCCATCTCCGGCCTGGACGGTTGCTGTCGATCTCATCCAACCCCGCCATTTCCACTGCTGTTCACTTACCGATCGAATAAACTGGTGCGTAGCTCTCTTTTCATCAGTTTATCACTTCAGAGCCGTAGCCTTTGGCCCTCTCCGATTGATAGCACCTTAAATTATCATGATGGTGACGCCCCGTACGTCGCTCTCATCTTCCCTGCCGCTATCGCCTTGGGTTACTTATTATTTGCCTACAAACGCATAAACAAGGCTTTCTTTAAGTGTCACCCGTCGCTAGACATGCCGCGAGCATGAGGCCGGAGCAGTAAATGTACACGAGCTGTCAAATCTGTGTTATTGATTTCCCATGTTTGATGCTGTTGGGACCCGCAGCACTAACCAATCATGCCCAACGCGCCTAAAGTATACGAGTTTAGTGAACGGCCCAGCCCCCAACCGAGTCGATAGTGCCTGGAATAGGCTCAAGAATATATGGGGCGTGCTTGGTGAGTTGGAAAGGGTTACAGCAATGATACCCGAATTAGGCAGTTTGGCGGGAGATTGCACATTTAGGACCCTGCAGCCTGTGACAGCTACAGTAGACATATC
The DNA here is from genome assembly GCA_000750735.1 of Pseudogymnoascus sp. VKM F-4246. Lineage (NCBI taxonomy): Eukaryota > Fungi > Ascomycota > Leotiomycetes > Thelebolales > Thelebolaceae > Pseudogymnoascus > Pseudogymnoascus sp. VKM F-4246. The sequence continues at coordinate 4,200 of JPJU01001779.1, forward strand.
ACATATCCAAGGGCCATTTGGTTGGTTGGTTTGTATCGTCAGTTCCAATAAACGACACTAGCTGAGGCAACAGCGACGCATGTCAGCATTCTATACTCTCTGTACTCCTCGGTCATTCCGATATAAAACGTACTGTACATCTCCTGATTGCGGGATTTAGCCTTTGCTGTTAGTGGGATCGGGTCCGCAATGGCTGAGGGCTGTCAGGCGAAAAGAGTAAAAGAGCAGATGATACGCGAAAGAACAAACCTTCGCCGGGGTGTTTAGCGCAGTGCATCTCATTGGCGACAGCTTAAATCGCCGCTCCTGCCGGCGATTTAAGCTGTCCACAGGAGCGGCGATTTAAGCTGTCGCCAATGAGAGGCGGCAGTGAAAGATTATAGGCCCCATTATGGAGAAACCAACCTGAGCACTAACCGCCTGAAGCTCATAGCAGTTCTATTTATGTAACATACAAGGCTGCTGCTGTGCCGCATAAGTTCCAACAGCCTCAATATTACCCTGATTGACTTCACAACGTAGAATAGCACTCCACGGGATGACCAATACTACTTAACTTTCCTACCCCCCTGCTCTGCCTTCCTTCCTTTCCAAAACCGTTCTATACACTTGCTTACGCTCACACAATATCATATTTTCCACGTAAACCATACCAAACCTCCACACCAAGATGCGTTCAAGCCTCTTTCTCCTCGTGGCTGGTGCCATTGGCTTCGCCTCCGCTCTCCCACAAGTTGACAATGTCACTGATTGCAAGGACGGCGCGTTTGTAACCCCAGTGACGACCAATAATAATTATATATGCTGACATCTCTCCCCAAAGGGAACTTGTATCATGCATCCAACCCGTCATGGATGCTTATACCGCCAACACATGCAAAACTACTTCATGTGCTTGCGACCTGCTGAAGACTGAGCTCGAGTAAGTTTCCCAGCGCTGTCTCCTCTCTTTTCCGCCGCCCAATGAACTCTCTAACACAGCGCAGCTGCTTTAAGAACTACTGCCCAGAACAGCCTATTCCCTCCAGGGTGACAGATGGATACAACAGCGGATGCAGTGGTGATAAGGGTGCTGCCGGCATGCTTACCGTTCCCGCTGCCGGGCTCGTCGCTGGTGTTGTTGGTGTCGTGGCTATGTTGTAAACAGGTTCAGCGCGGGAGTATGGGATATTTTGGTACAAGGCAAAGCGTTGATGCTGTACTTCATAGCGTTTGGTTATGTGTTTTCAATTTGTAATACTGGGCCCAGAAGGTAATTATCCGTCGATAAATATATTATTGTCCAGCCACCGCGGCCATCCGGGCATAAAACCATCGCTTCTTGTTCCCTCTGGAGTGCAACATCTTATCCTCCCTTCAATCGGTTTACTATCGCATGCTGTAGGCTAGAGTACAGCTGCCTCAAACAAAGATGGCTTCCCTGTCCTCCACATTACTTCTCCAATAAGCTCCTTTCGAAATCAGGCAATACCCATTTCACCATCCAATTAGATTCCAGGACCTCTTTAGCAGTTGGTCGATGCTCTGGCCGAAATGCTAGCATTCGGCGCATCAAATCCAGAATAGCAACCGTTTCCTCCCTGCTAAACTCTTCTACTCGCTTGCTCTTTCGGCGATATTTCTGCACCCCCTCCTCAAATGCTTCATTAATTGGAAGCCATACATGACGACCTGTTTTTGGACGTCCGGCGTCATCGAAAAACTTGCTTCGCTCTTCCCAAGCGTCCCACCAGTTTAACGGCATAGGCCCAATGTGATTCGAAACCATTTCATCTGCTGTTGTGAATTCGCTGCTAAAAATAGCCTTCATGCCTAAAATCTCCCAAATTGCGACGGCTAGAGTCCAGATATCTGCTGAGTATGACAGTGCGGCCTGTGGCTCGAATCGAGCTTCTGGTGCGCGCATAGCGAGCGGGGTGCAGCAGTCTTTGCCAAGCCGAGAGTCCTCTGGTGCAAACGCTTCGCCAAAGTCGCTGAGGATCACACGCACATCAGAGAGGGAGAATTCTTCTGCATCTTTCCCGAGGTAGAGCGGCAGAACTGCTTTTGGGGCGATATTTATAGGAAGCGGCTTTCCATTGCGTTTTGTAATATCGACAGTCTCGGGCTCGCCGTATTCTTCATATAGCTGCTCTATCGAAAGTCGATCGAAACTTTGCGGAAGTCTAACAAGGATATTGCGCAGATGGAGATCTCCGTGGGCATATCCCTGGGAATGAGTATACGCAATGTCTTGCGTGAGGCTTCCAGCTAGGGCTCGTGCAACTTCAAGAGGAAAAAGGCGGCTGAAAGACACCTCCTGGAGATTGCACCGTGCGGGAGCCGTCGTATAGCATTGATGTATGCCGTTAGGGCCACAAACCTCGAATTCATCCAATGGTAATGGAATTGGCTGGCGCCCTGGATGTTCTGATGTGGACGCGAGAGCGCGGAGAATCTGGGTTTCCCGCGATGCTAAATTCGCTGTGCCGATTTTTACAGCGACATATTGCTCCAAGTAAGTGTCCCGGGCTAGCCAAATGGTCGAATAGCCTCCATAACCTAGCTTGTCCACAATGTGATACCGCCTATGGAGAATGTCGCCGATCATAACAGGGTGATAACCGCCAGGCTTATAATTCTCAAGTCGCTCTACGCCATCAATCCAACAGTAGTCATGCTTACTACACGGCATTACCGCTGATGGAGGGCGGGAAGTAGAGCTTAACCGCATAAACTTCTGATATTTATGTTTTGGGGGGTAATGAGTAAAGGGCGGGCGTAATAATGGGGAAGAAAATCGGAGAAGACACGACATTGGTAAAAGATTGGGAGTAACGCGACAACCCCATATCCCCGAACATGCCATGACATATAGGCATAGGAAGCAGTAAGTCGTAAGAGGTGTTAGTCTGAGAATAAATAAGGGTAAACAAACCCTTTCCCCAATACGCGGGTGCAGAAAAAAGTGGCACGGTTCAACTTGGACTGATACTGAGAGTAAGGATTGAACCTTTTGTTACGCTGTTTCTACTACATAAACCCGCATTTTTTTATATATAACTCCTTTAATTTTGATGCAAATTTAATATGGCCGTCTATTCAAGGCTATTTTACAATGTTGTGGTGGTAAAATTATAATGTCTTTCATCACTTCGTTCAAAACTAGTGCCAAGACCCGTGCCACTTTTTGTTGCAACCGCGTACCCAACTACTATATATTTATTTTATCTGATGAGTAGCCGTCTTGAGTCTCATGTGTGGACGGGGGTTTGAGGCTGAGCGATTTGATGATCCCAAAAGGCACCTAAATTCCCAATATGGAACAGCCAATCGTATCCAGTTACGACAAGCCCCAGGGTTACGGTTTTGACCAACCAACGCACGAATTTACGACCCACATCTCGTCTTGGCATTTTAATGGTGCCCCTCGGCGAGGCTGTGATAAACGTCACCCCCGTTCTCAAAATATATATATATCTGCCATGGATCCCCCCAGTTTTCAATTAGTATTGTCCCTGTTCTTTAGCCAGATTAAATAACAACTGCAATATCTGTCTTCCTGAAATACATAATAAGTCACCATGGCCACCATGGAGCTACACAAACTGCGCCATCGCAGAGCCCACAGCGGCGCCTCCTCAGTCGAATCGGATTACGGCCCTCAAAAAATGCACACCAGCACAGGGGCCGACGTATCATCCACATCTCCTCCATCCTACTCCAACACAGCTGTTCTTTCAGACTCTGATGTCCCGCCTGCCGAATCAGAAGACCCCCATTACAGGACCTACTCTGTCCACAACCTAGATATGCAGAATATCACCCTACACGCCAACCAGGAAGGCCCTGCCCTCTATACCATCATCAATAGCACCTTCACGGCTAGTGCCAACTCAGTCGTTCTGCATGCTGGCGCACGCACCACGCCTCCCATCGGCGCGGCCAATATCTCGGCGTTCAAAGGAACGAACCAGTTCGGCGTCCGCACAGGCGCAAGCACTGCCCTTGAGGGCATGGAGGGTATGGTGTGGGAGGAGCTGCGGCGCGCGAGCACCTGGACGCACGGGACGTATACGTTTGAATGGATGTGGGCGGATGGCGAGCGCCGGAAGTACGAGTGGCGACGCACCTCATCGGCGCTGATGCTTGATGACCAGGGCGACTTGGAGCTGGTGGAGAAGGGGCGGGAGGGAATGGTGCTGGCAAGATACACAAGGGGAGCTTTAATACGGTGGACGGTGAGGGCGCGCTTAGAGGTGCGGATCCTGGATTCAGAGGGCGAGGAAGAGTGGGAGAGGTGGCATACAGTTGTGCTGGTAACTGTGATGACTCTAGTCGAGATGTCGAGGCGGAGAGCAAGGCAAAGAAAGAGTCCGTGAGGGTTTATCAGAGACGGAGTTTGGCCAAGGAGTTTACCGATACCGATTTGATTAATTTCTAACTGTTTTGTGATTATTTAGTTGGCGTTTAGAACATGTATAGTATATATTTGCATAAACCGACGATTTTATTATTTAAAACTCACAATATTGTATCTTATGACCCAGTTTCAAATGCCGTTAACTGTTACTATCCCGATTATATGACCCATAAGAGTATCTGACACCAGTGGTGCAATATACGGCCTTGACGAGGTGAAGTGATGACTGATGCTTTAGATAAATGCATTCAAGCTATGAGCCTAACATCGCTCCCGCGATTCGGTCTACCATTCTCCTGACGCCTCTTACTCTTGATTCTTTTGTACTGCCCAAGAACAGCCCTGCCACCGGCCACGCATGAACCCCACCTTCATCTTCATCCACTATCACTCTTGCACCAGAACCATGCAAAAGATCTATTAGATCGCGAATATCGCACGCCAACACCTCCTCGCTACCATACGAGATGACAAATCCCTTCACAGGAGCAGCTTGCCGCCACCAGTCTATATCTTTGCAAGCCCCGGGACTGGCGACCGGGTCGTAGACGGAGCCTTTCCTTCCTACGTAACCGTGAGCGAACACGTGCAGCCGGAAGGCATCAAGGTAGTCGCTTTCGGTGTCTCTGTGGGCTGGGGACACCAATGTAGCCCATGGCGAGATGAGGCATGCCATGCCAGGTTTGTTGGCTTCCGGACCAACCGTTTTGGTATCTCCGTTTAACTCCCCAGAGGCTAGGCCATCTGTGCTCGGACGAGCGAGGCGAAGGAGGAGGCTGAGCATTATCGTTCCGCCTGCTGAATCTCCGGCGATGCAAATGCGAGAAGAAGGGACCTTTTTTGTTCTGTGGAGGTAGTTGTACCCCGCGAGCGCCTGATCAACTTGGGAAGGGAAAGAGCTTTCAGGGGCAAGGCTGTAGTCCAGCGCGAAAATGGCGGGATTCGAGAATTTGGAACTCAGTAGGTTGAGGGTGACAAGAAGGAACTCGAGGTAGAAATAAGTCGATCCCATGCTAAATCCGCCACCTGTTTATTTATTATTTCTTATTCAAGTTGCCGTGGGTGGATAGAGAGCCACCAATGATTTATATTATGTGAGACACTTACCATGTGCAAAATAAAAAACAATATCTGGCTTTAGAGAAGGCTCATCTATCATCCATACACCCTTAAGACTTCCCTACATAATGTTAGTATTAGTTAAACCAAGTTAAGTGCCAACGGACCTGTTCAATATTTTCCAAATGCACTGGGAGAAAAAGATATCCGTGCTTGAGCATCCGGTATCTGAGAAACGGCCATGAGACGCCCTTAACGAAGAAGATGCGTGCTATTGACGGTTTAATATTAGTAAATCCGTAGTGGACGCAGCGGACGACGGCATCCTCAAAGAGAGTGGCCTTGCGAGCGAATGGTCTGGAAGTGAAGCGACCGAAGAGATACCGATCGTTGACGATGGATACAGGGAGTTTGATGACTTGGCGCGGGTTAGCTGTTTGTACCAGAGAGATAATAGGGCAGATAATAATATACATAAAAATGGAAGTATTCGCAGTCCACACGTAATTAAGTCGAAAAGTCCATTGTGCAGCAGTTGTTGAGGGAAAAGTAGCAATACGAAGACAAAGCAATCCACAATAGTAATTGGTCCAAGTATCATCGTCTCAAAAAGCGATATTCGTAGATTCCATCATAAATATCCCAATCAACGCAGAACTCAGAAAACACAGCAGGCGGGCCTGTAAGATGGATAGTAGACATTGAAATAGGGTTGCCAGGGATTGATCGATGCTGCTTTCATATGACCCTAGTTCAGCGGGCTATGTCATTGCCACATCTATAAAGGTCCGAAAGACAAGAGAGATGCTATCAACCAGGCAATTGTTCTAGCTGACAAGGAAATACGTATAATATATAAATGATGTATAAGAGTTGTTTTCACTCTCCATACATCCAATTTCTTTATTTGGATGAGTATATGGTCGAGTTTGTAGCCATTCTCTGGTACATAATTGCCTATTTAGCACTAGTGTCGTTATCAGATATACACGTGATCACCTGTCACGTGTACGCTGCGTGTAAAACGCGCTGGAGCTGTGAATCTCGGGGTAGTGATTGAGGCATTCACCTACCTTACTATCAATATGTTCTAGCCATGGGCTCTGCCAATTATTCACCACATCGTTGATACCCACCTTTAGTCAACTTTGTCAAAACAATGGCCTGATTGGAAAAGCGCAAACACTCACACGATAGTGAATAGCTTCGTTTCGTAAGATGGCAGCGACGGCATTTACCCAGGCTGAGCTTATCAGGTAGGAAACGTCTTTCATGACCACGATGCTTCAATCCTAACTGTGGCAGCTCGCTATCTCAGGATGATATACCTATCAAACTGCGTTGCGCAATATGCAGCAAGCTGGCAGTGAATGCATTTCGCCTGCCATGCTGTGAACAGGCAATCTGTGAGGATTGTAAGTACCCAGAAGCCCCCATCAGACAAGCATTGCATTAATTAACACGCTGTTCTAGGCCAATTGTCTCTCCCTTCATCCTGCCCAGTCTGCGAGCATACACCAGTCGCTGCAGAGGATTGCAAGCCCCACAAATCACTCCGAACTACCATAAAAGTGTTCCTGAGGACCGAAGAAAAGAAGAGAATCGCACTGCAAGCAAAAGCGATCAAGGATACAACTCCAATCACACCGGTCGAAGATGCTCCAGCTCCAACGCCAGCCCCAGCTGCAGCGGCTGAGGAGCCAGTCTCAGGGATCCGGGGTGAAGACACGACTGAGGATCCATTACCTGCGACTGAGCAGGCGCCAGCGTCTGAGCAGGAAGGGAATGGCGATGCTGTGAACGAGGACCAGAAAGATATCCTACAGCAGTCAATTGAGGTAAGGTTGATCGAGTCAGCTTCGTTCGCACCCTCTGACCTTTCCCAGGAAATAGCGCCCGGTCAGGAACATACAGGGGAAGATACAACTGCCGGGGAGGTTGCGACCGACGCGAATGAGGCCACCCAAGAGGGCGAAAAGGACGCCAACGGTGACGCAGCAGCTATGGCAGGAACGGGGATGCCTGGCATGCCAGATGGATTTAGCACGGCGATGGGTGGGTTCCCCAACATGACCGGCGACATGAACCAAATGCAGATGCAAATGGCAATGGCTATGCAGAATGGAATGGGGCCCAATGCCTTCGGCAGTTTTCCAATGATGGGTATGGATATTCCTTCCGATACAATATTAACTAGCTAACAACCTCAGGAATGCCCGGAATGTCGATGGATCCAATGGCGATGCAAAACATGTTTATGAATGGAGGATTCGGGGGTATGGGTATGAACGGCATGAATATGGGTATGGGAGGTATGGGAGGGTTCGAAGGCGTGGCAGGACAAGGCTTTGGAGGTGGTGGTGGAGGATGGGGCGGACAACAGTGGAATATGGGCCAAAATAATTTCAATCCAAATGCTGCGCTTTCTGCGGGAATGGGCCACACTGACTATGGCGCCCCTCATAAGCCTGGATACCCCTTCCAACAACACCATGGTGCCGGTGCTGGCTATGGCCAAGGTGGCTACGGCCGCAACCAGTACAATGAGTATGGCCATCACGGCGGCGGCGGATTTGCTGGCCGTGGGAGAGGCAGAGGGCGTGGTGGCTACGGCCGCGGCGGCGGGTACGGGCATGGTGAGTACGCACAACACGGCAACTACCAAAATAATGTTGCGGGCCACATGAGTGAATCCGCAGCGCCCCAAGGACCCAAGGAGCAACAGAGTACTGAGCCTGCATCTAATGTTGATGAGTTCGGCCGTGAGATTCGTACTCCACCCGCCATGGTAACTGCTACAGATAATGCGGAGACAAACGGAACTACCCCGGATGGCGACGCATACGTCGCTACTAACCCCATAGAGACTCCCTCTGACGCCCCGGACACAGGCCTAAAGCCGATCCAGACGCTCGAAGAGGTCGAGCAGGCGCAGTTCACGACCCACGGCCACGGAGGTGCGTATGTATCCCGAAGTAGCGCGTTTGCGACGCAAGCGCCGCCGCCATTGGCAGATGTGCCTATCAATGCACCTACGGGCCCGAAGGCCATGCGTGAAGGACTACCAAACACAAGTGTATTGCACCTACGCGGAAAGGCGCCTTTTGGCACATCGAGGCGGGAGAGCGGCTCTGGTTTACCGGAAGCGGAGTTGGATGGATGTGTGGAGTGGGATGGTGAAGGAGCCGAGGGAGAAGACGGAGGCCAGGCACGAAACGCTTCTAAATCGAGGTCACGGTCGAGGTCGCCGAGGCGCGAGAGGAGAGATCGACACCGTCGTCGGAGGGATGAGTCGACTTCTGATGGCAGCCGAGAGCGGAGGCGAGAAAGGCGGCGCAGAGAGAGACGACGCGAGGAAGCGGAGGGCGCTGGAGAGGGCGGACAGGAAGCCCCAGAAGATGAAGCGGAGGCGGAGGCCAGGCGCGAGCGGAGAGAGAGACGGAGACGGGAGAGAGACAGCGACCGGAGTGGTGGGCGCGACCGAGACCGTGACCGGGACTATAATAGAGAACGGAGCGACCGCGATCGAGAGAGAGAGAGGAACCGCGATGGTGGGCGCGAGAAAGGCAGAGATCGTGACCGAGATCGCGAGAGGGATAGAGACCACAACCGCGACCGAGACCGCGACCATGGCCACAAATCCTCATCACACAAACACCGCTCGCGTTCACGCTCTCGCCGCCGCCGCCAGCATTCGCCCTCAGCGCAGAACGGCGATGCCACTGCGGAGGATGGATTCCGTCCACCGATGGGGCCACGCGCCATGTCTGGGAAGGAGAACCACGTCGCCCCTGTTGTTGCGAAGGATGCGCATACGGCTGAGAGGGAGGCCAGGGATAGAGAGAGGCTTGTTCGGGAGGCACAGCGGATGGCTGGGCTTGGAGGGGGTGGGTCGGGGAGGAAGAGAGGCGTTGGATCTGGGTCTGGCGGTGGTGAGGAGGGGGGAAGGAGAAAGAGGGGGAGGGGGGAGTAAGGAGCATGAGCTTGGGTCAGCTGGTGGCGTTATGACGGTGAGGCGGCGGCTGTATGTGTATAATAATTCTAATAGCATGGGCTGGCATTTATCGTTGCTCAGTCATAGGATGAACGAAGGTTTTGACAAATAGCGTGGTCACGGCGTGGTGAGAACCTGAGTGCAACCTTCCTAAGACCTGTCTCAGAGACCGTGGGATCCTAAACTTGATTTTTCTGATCCCATTCTCATCACATTCCCACCTCCAATCCTAGACAGGATCCTCACATAACCTGACTCGCCGAACTCCCAAACTCATGGGAAGCCTGCCCCCGTCCCTCACATCCGTCCCATGCCATGATCCATCACTAGTAGAAACGCCTCCACGTCTCGCCCCAACCTCCCAACCCTCACACCCAACACGACAATCTCGGCAGTTAGAGTTAACTCGGCGTACCTCTTAGAGCCACCGAGATACGGCTAATAGAGTAACTTTTGTTTTGTTTTCCACAACCCCCCCTTCGCTCCGGTCCGCAGCGGGAGCGGGAATGCCGCACCATCCCCACCCCTGACAGACTGTAAATTGCTTATCCTTATACGCAAAGCTATCGTTTTGCGGTTGCCATGAGCTCAATGAGTATATTAAGGACGTACGGCCTGGTCCTATCTTTAGTCACCGTAAACCTCACACTACACTGACGCGTGGCAGTCCAACATGTAGCTAGACAAGACGTCTCAGAAGCCATATCCACTGTACGACACAACGATTCCATACACCACGCGCGCAACCCTCAAAACCGTCCCACATCTTGGTGGCGGTGGTGCAGGCATGCCCATCCCTCCATCCATCCCCCAACCGGGCCCCTGGACCTCGTCTAGATTGCCCTCTCAGTGTAGTAATGTGCCCACTATGTGTCGCGTGCATCGGGCCGACCGGCAGCGAGACAGGACATCTCTGAAACTGCACCAATCCGCCGCCCGTACCAGCCGCCCCGTCTATCTCGCGAGCAACGTATCAATTACTTTACGGTATGGACAACCCTAGCTAGACATCTGGACACGGACCAGCACATTCCACCAACTACGTGCTGGTTCGTGGGGGGATGTGCGTGAGTTCGTCGCCAGCACCCAACGCACAGTGAAGTGGAGACGCGGATTAGGACGGGCAACGGAACCGCTGTTGGGCCGACGGTACCACGGTGAGGCATGTCGTGAAGGATGGACGTGGTCCGGGATGCGTGGAAGGCGGACCGGGGACGAGAGAATCGGGGATGCCAGACCTTTTCCGCGGTTTGGTAGCGATGGTAGTGCCGGGGAAGGGGAGATGAGGATGGGGAAGGTATTCGCGAGTGTGGGTGGTTTGCGGGTAAGCTACTGTAGGTGAGAAGGATATGCGTTGGAGGTGCGGTAACCGACGACCCGAGCCGTCGTTCCTGCCATCCTTATCTTATTACAGTATCTTGGCTTGTGCAGAGTTTCGCGGGCAGAATAATGCGGCCAGCCAGATCAGATATCAGTCGATAGTCAGCATGTCGGTGTCAGATTCAGGGGGTGATTGGGAAAAGGAGGGGATGGGATGGATAGCAGCTGTTCTAGCAGTGCTGGCGGCGCATGGTGGCACGAGCGCGATCGTATGGGAGCGGGTGGGGTTTCGGATCTGGGGGAGGAGGAGATGAGAAGATGGGGTGGGATGCGGTGCCGGCAGTACGGTTCAGGAGGGGCGAAGGGGACAAGGGAAGAAGGGGGGGAGGGTGGTTGATGTGTCGGTTTCTGGGAGAGAGGACGGAGCGCGGCGTGATGGAGAGTTTGGAAGGCATCATGGAGGCGGCGATCTCTTTGCCCGGGTCGGAGTTGCTAGGTTGATCCATTAGTTGCTTATGGAGCGTCATGATTTAGGGAGGACAATTGGCGTTGTATTGTACCGCGACGTGATGGAGCCGAAATGGTCTAGGCGTGCCGGTCATGGCTCGACATGCGAGTGTTCATCTCGTCCGCTGTGGGCTGGCGGGAGTGTTCACCGATCGGCACGCCACATTGTATCGCCCGAGGTGCTCGAGGCTGTTTGTGAATACTCGTACTCGCCTACCGCACGTCAAGGGGAGCCTTCACCGAGCGATCATCGATCAGCAAGCCACCGGATCAGTCGAAATGTGAGCATTCATTAATCAGCGCGGCAGATGTGGGTTCCCACAGCCCGCCTATACAGAACCAGCCCGAGTCGCACACGACCGCTCCTGTCGCACCTTTGATCACGACACCCCTTCCCCTTCACTATCATAACCACCCTCTCTCGCCCAACTTCTCGGGTATGATCGCGGCTGGCGTGGGATGAGTTGTACGTGCCTGCGTGTGGACCACCGGGCACGGTGTGCTTTGCATTATTCGGTGAGCCGTGTGTGGCGCATCCGTTCCGTGTGGAGCAACGAGTAGTGTGTGTATAATACCCACTGTATGACATCGGCGTTCCGGCCGCGTGGGTGTGAGGACAGGGGTAGAAGGGAGGGAGAGGGTGTGAAACGGATGGCGAGGAGAATGGTGGATGGTGGATGGTGGATGAAAGAGTGAAACGCATGGGGTGCAGTACTCATAAAGGGGCGTGGGTGTGTGAGGGGTGGGGACGGTGGTGAATGGTATTGGCAATGGTGACGGATGGGAAGGTGGATGAGAGTGGGTGAGAGCGGATGATGGAGCACAGAGAGCACACATGGATGATGGAAGGCGATAGGGATAGGACACGAGAAGTGTGCAGGAGCAAGCGCGGGAGCAAGTGCAAGTGTACAACGTTGTACGAAAGGAGGAAGTATGAGAAAGTACACACACACCAAACCAAGACATTTGATCCACGTACCAGGTGTGGAAGTGTGGAAATATGTGGTTGTGAATGGGAGGGTGTGGTGGGACAGGCTTGGTGCATTCTACTATCCGCACTTGCATAGGAAAAGTGGAAAGTAGAGTACATAAATGAGGGCGGCGAGGACGACGAGGTTTAAGAGGCGGAGAGGAAGGAACGGTAGGGTGTGCCGGTTATAGTGCCCTCTCCGGTGCCTTTCTTCGTAAATCGGTCTCTCGTCGCCGCCTTTCCTAGCTCCTTTGCTCCTTCCCATCCTTCTTCCCTCCATCCCTTTCTCGCCCGCCCCCTTCCGTCTCTTCGTCCCTCTCTACCATCGACGCCACCAGTCAGCCACGAACCCACCCGCATAGTCACCACGGTTTTTGTTCTCTAGCAAACTGAACAAGTATGCGCCTTTTTCGGCCACCCCGTCCGCGGCCAATAGCGGTTAGATGCACCGCAATCCGTCCTTCCACTATACGGAACCAATCTGGCGGGTCGGGGGGGTGTAAAGGTGCATCGCCGGGGGGACTGTGCGTCCATCGACCAACACTGTAAGTGCGTTCATCTGTGATGCAGTCCACCTGCACCATCTCCGCTGTTCCCAGCTAGGGCGCTGTGCGCATTGTACGCATCTCTAGGGCAAGGGAATGGTAGGGAAAGCGACAGGGGAATAACAGGGAAGTGACAGGGAAAAGGATGCGAAGAGAGAGCCAAGGGGGAACGGGGGTAGACGGTAGGCGGTGCATTGCTGTGTGGTTGGCTGGTTGGCTGTTGCTGGTCGCGATGGTGCTACAGCCCTCTCTGTGCGAATGCATTCAGTGTGCTGTACAAGCTGTACTGTGCAGTGCTCTTCCCGTCGTGGTGTGGGTGTGGTGTGGTACTGCATTGTCTGTCGCCTCCAATTATTGCCGTTGTCATCATCCGCATCTCCCTCTCCTCCACAATTAGCCAGGTCCACGTCACTGCTATCAGATCATATCAGATCATATCAGATATCCAGACAGGGACCCCCTCACCGGGCAACCTGTTTCTGATCATCTCTCCCTTTACCGCGCTTACGGCGGCGCCCGCGACGGGCGGGCGCCGACACGGACGTGGCGGGCGGGAACTATTTTACCTCCCATGGTTTGATCGGCGGACGAGTACTCTACCTACTCTATTGTGCATATCTTGGTGGAGCGGGCTTTGGCCGGATTGGCTTGGCGACGGCGGCGGCGTTTTCTCTCGTCTCTTTGGGTTCGGTGCTTTACCCATTATCTGGTGTGCTCTAGTGGGCTGCTGGGACTGGCTTGGGGAATCCGCTCCGATGCACAATACAGCGCTGTAGGTACCCATCCATGGTCGACTCCCTGCGGCTACTCGTATGTTGCATCCCATCGCAGCATCGATGCATACATCCCTTCCTTTCTCCTTAGCCGGGTCGCCAGTCCGCCTATCCTGCCATCGGTGCCATCGATAGTATCCTCAATGTCTTCAATGTCTCCAAATGTCCCCGCATACCGTACCGTCCACTGACCGCTGCAAAGAAATCGCGCTCACTGCACAGCGCTGCATACCGCCGCGCCGCATGTCGCTCCACTTGGCTCCGAACTTCTGTTTCTGTACATACCACTACTCCAGGATGAAGGATGGGAGGGTAGGGTACCGTTCCTTAACCGCAACCTGGAGTAGCACTGGACAAGGAGCGACTGTGTGTGCTGCGCACCCTGCACCCTGTTTTCTTTTCTGAACCCCTGCAGCGCTGCCGCTCTCCTCTCCTTCCCCATCCTCACCCCCATCGCAATCCACTGTCACCACCATCTCGAGTCATGCCGGGCCAGCTGCCATGACCAAAAGCCCCTAGCTGCCAACATCGTAGCCTAAGATTCTCAGACATCCACGCCTCGGAACCGTTCGACCCGTCAGACTGTCTTACAGCGTACAGCCTTCTGCAATCCTTCCAACATGGCACCAACGCTCCCACGGTTCTATCCGATACTTCGGCCTCCCGCCATACTTTCACCGACAGCACAAGTCTCCTGTAGTGTACTG
>JPJU01001780.1:0-23487 GCA_000750735.1 Pseudogymnoascus sp. VKM F-4246
AAATTGTAGCTTCATACGCTCATTATGCCATATTAATGTTTTATACATAGTGATTGTCCAGCTCGGGTGGAGGTATTTCCCGTAATAAAGCTGTAGTTATATAACTGTAGCTATAGGGCCGTTCAGTTCCAAAATATTATATTTTTTTAGGGAGGGGGGGTGAAGGATCAGCGCCATCAGTAATGCACATGCCGCTAACTCCTACAAGGATTTGGTATTCAGCCGCAGTGTCAGACTAGGACCCCTATACTGCCCTGCCATTATTGTGCTTGGCATCTCTCCTAGATTGGTAATGGACACCTAAATGGTCTATGCGCTAGCCTTCGTGGTGTGTTATTTTTCGCTAGTTCCCTATCGCTAAGTGCGCATAGACCAGGGCGTCTAACTGGTCCATATATACGATATCCGTGATCATCATTGTCCTGTTCAGAATGAAGGCTTTGCAGAAGCAGAATTGATTCGAATTCGCATAATTGGTCGCGTTTCTCTCGCATCTACCGTTTGTCTTGTAGGTCGTTCGACAATAGGCGGAATGGCAGAGTTACATTTTTGCCCCTTCGGGCTAAGCAACCAATTTCCTTTTGCTACGCTGCCATCAGGATGTGGGCATGAAATAGTGTATTAAGCCCCTGCTATATCCAACACAGCCTTGGCGATTGTGATTCTTTCGATCCTTCGATGCATGGAGGGTCTGATACGGCCGCGAGACGATGGGCGGCATGCCTTAGTCTGTGAAAAGCAGCGGGAGTGGTTGGTTCCGCCTTACGAGGGATTCCGGGCCGCCAATGACGTTTCGTTGTCAACCACCAACAGAGTCAGCCCCCATCCTATTTCAGGCTGAAAATTTCTGGTATTGTTGCGAGGAAATACCACTTGATGTGGTAGCGAAGACAAATGAGAGGCTTTGCATAATTCGAGCACTATGTAGAATGAAATGCCACACACTAACGGGGCTGGCTGGCTCTCCTCCTGTTGCCCTCATTTTCCTCTCTGTCCGCAGTATTTGCGCCTTTCCTCTGCGTTACAACATCCCTCTAATTCCAGCTTCTTGGGCCTCTCTCACTCTTTAGAGTGCCTCTGATAGCTTTCACTCGTTGGAACTTTCCTCTTGACGTCGCAAGGCTTCAACTCGACGTGACGAAGCCTTAACTCGACGTCGCGAGGCCCAACTTGGACTATTCCGGAGTTCCGACGCTGAGAGGCTCTCCCTCTCTATCTCTCTCGATATCATGTCCTCACCAATGGCCGGATCTCTTCTGAACAACAGGGCTAGATTTCCTCTCGTGGCTCTGGGTCTGTTCTTCTTCGTCGTATATCTAATCACTGCATCTACGAAATCTGGCGGATTTGGTTCCCTCCATCCCTCGACCCAAGGCGCCCGAAGTAAAACTGTTCCCGTTGACGTCAATGAGGATGTCGCATTCTGTATAGCGACGAAGGATCACCCCGATGATCTAGTCGAGTTCTTGATCCACCACTATCATCACCATGGCATCCGCCGTTTCTATATCATGGACGACGGCTCTTCCACCCCGTTGTCTACGTTTAAAGACTACGGGATCCCACGCACTCATCTTTCGTTCCAATACTTTGATGCGAAATCCAAAGTAGACTCTATGCAAACTCACATATACAGCGAGTGTATACGACTATTCGGGCCCAACCATAAATGGATGGCCTTTGTCGACCAGGACGAATTCTTCGAGACGCTTCACGAGGGGGAAACCCTCTTGACGATCCTCCAGGAGCTTGAGCCCTTTTCAACCATCGGCGCGCTAGGGGTGAACTGGGTGCTCCACTCCTCAGCGGGCATCATCCACAAAGTAGAGTCAGTTCGCAAGAGTTTCACCTCCTGCTGCGCCGATCCAGAGGGCCTGGAAATCCCAGACGGCTGGAAGGACAGCCGTCTCATCAAGTCAATCGTCAAGACAGACATGTATGACGGTCCATTGACTCCACACATGTACCGTCTGAAAAACGACGCGAAGACTGTGGGAGAGCATCAGGATATTATCCCTAACGGCCTTGGAGTGAGGGTACCGATTACCAAGGACCGGATAGCGCTCCATCACTATACGTTGAAGAGCAAAGAGCAGTTTGAGGCGAAGTTAAAGACGTGGCAGGATAAGGACTGGTCGTACTGGGATCACATTGAGGGTCTGCCGCAGAGAGAGTGCCTCGAGATGACGAAATATAACCCATAATACTATTGCTGTATATCACGACCTTGGATGATGGGAAGAAGCATTGGTTTTGGATTTTTGTCCTCAGTTGAGGCAGGAGAGATACGTTGCCACGGGGAGCTTCGTTGTGGAGTCGAACCGCTATTCCACCGCTCTTCGATTTTGCTTGTTTTCGGGCCATGGAGGCTGAGGTCCGGGATGTGGCAGCCGGGAGTGCCTATTCGATTTTCAAACATATTGGTACTATAGGGTATTTTAGGGGGAGTTTCTTGGGGTATCTCATTGCCCGTTGACGGGTGTTTTTCATTCTATGTAAGATAATTGTAATTATAAGATAAGATTTGGCAATGTAATTACAGAATAACCTGGCTTCTATTTAGACGCAATAGTGCATACTGAATGGTACAAATATTTTTACAACATACCCTCATAGGGGCAGTGTACTCTTCTCCTCTTTGAAAAGTTTCAACCCCTTACTGTCGGTGTCTAGGATAACGTGCACGTCTTTCGATCTATTATCCATAGACGTCACTTTCTCTAACTTCCCAACCTCTGACCTTGTGGTATTCTGTAATGCTGCCAAAACCGCTATACTCGATGACTTCCATATTTTAATGCCGCGCCGAGAACTCAACATGATGGTAGCCACAAGCAAGATGGCAGCGAGGATAGTGATGATGACCAAAGGAATCAGCCATGGCCAGTGCACCCGGACAAAGCTAACATTGCTATTCCCGGCCCCAATGATAGACCGTGTGTCATCGTCGCCTTTACCTGATACTGGCGTTCGCATACTGCGAAGAATTAGCAAAGCGGGAGTTGTAGGGGAAGATATAGGCCATACGCGTTTGAGATGCTTGCTGCGAAACTGCTTAGGAATTTCTCGAAGCCACGTGGATTTGGGGTGTCCAAGACCGTGTTGTTGGCGCTAACAAATAGTGCCTCCCATATCACCCCGACTGCTACAGTAGAAGAGAGTGTCGACTCGGTTACATACGAGATATCGCCGTTAAAGACATCTTGTAGTGAATAGCTCAGAGCTTCAGTAGATGGATTGGAAAAAGTAAAAACAGTCCCGTTAACAGTGGTTGTATTGTCGGATAAGGGATCCCATCCATAACCATTAACCGGAACACCTACGTGTCCCACAGCTGTTGTTGTGTGGCGGCCATCTCTCACGGTGCTATTCAGTGTCTGGACACACAGCTGTAGCGAGGCTTCATATGCAATATATTCGTATGAAATAGGGTTGAGGGCGATGACATAAAACCCCATAACAGAAGAGACGTCCTTCATTGCTGTCGAATTCACCGAAGAGAGTTCGCCGAAGGAAGTCATATTCATAAGGTGGGTGGAGTCCGTATTATGGAGGTACGCGCCTCCAGGAACGCTGTAGCGACATCTGTTAGTATCCTCGTCAGCTGGGCAGCTAACTGTTACCATGCTGGAGATGTTCGCAATTGAGGGGCACAGGCCAAGAGAGCCATAAAGAGGCCAGCTACAATTCCCTGTCCGGCAGTTCGGTGTCACGTCTGAGAGTGTTATATCTGATTTTAATATCCCGTTGTAGATAGCTGCGAGCATCGACTGTGGTACTGTCCCGCTCCAGGCTGTACACTATCAGATTGTGCTTAAAAATTTATGGCCTCTATTTTGAGGACTACGCAAAGTTGATTGTTCTAGAATGTACTTACTTGGTGAGCGCATACCCTTATACTGAGTAAAGTTTAGCGCTGATGATATGGAAGCACTTGTAGTGGCAGTATTTACTGATCCCGACGAGAGAAGCTGTTGTGTGAATGGGGGCATCGTAAGAGCTAGTATTGAAGTTACAGCGCCAAGCGAAGCCCAGTGCCTGTTGAAGATTAGCTGAGTGGAATTAGCTAGCTGGCCTATAGTAACTTACAAGCTTCGTAGTCTACCTAACAAAAGAAGAGAACCCCAAGGGCCTCGACTTGCGGAATCTATTGTCTCGAAATCGACAAGCGGGCGTGGTTTCTCATTAAACCAGAGCCATTTTAGCTGACTGACACTTGATGTGACAGGAACCATGAGCGAAACCTGAGCCACAGTAGCTAGTACTGCAATGACCGTGTTTAGAGTTATCTTGTACGGCCAATTATAGATTGGCTTTCCTTCATACTTGGCTAGGATTATGATGGTAGCCATCAAAGAAGCCATGCTGATGACAAAGCTCACAATCTCTAATAACCACCAGTCTGTGATAAGAAGAAAATATGCGCTTGCATTGTAGGTGGGATGATCGATGGACGTCGCCTCTTGCTGAATATCGTTGACAGGTACGGTATTGTACACATTTGAGGAAAGCTTCCGAGTATGACTCCCGTTAATGTGTTGTGACAAGTCTATGTGTGATTCCACGACCGGTTTTCGCCTCGGCATTTCAAATATAGGAGGAGTTTTTGGACTTGGCGGGGTGTTGTTGTCTGAACGAACGTCTTCTTGTGACTCTGTCCAAGGGCCGAGCAACCTCCAATGCTGGGGCATTGGAGGTTGCTCGGCATTCCCAACATCTCGCTGATCTGTTTCGCATCGACTGCCCACATTGGACATTTTGGAATGCAGTAACAGTTGCAACAAACGCAAAAGAGGCAGAGGGTAGATGAGCGCCGTTTTGTTAAATAAGATCTCACAAGGCTGTCACGTCCTATTCCCCAAATGACAAATTTAGAATAAAGTAAGCACTAATGTAGCCTTTCCACGCATTAATTAAGCCTTGTTAGTCAACGATCTTCAAACTAGCATGGAACCCAATCCCACGGTTAAATTTGGTTTATCGATAAGGCAGATCTACAGTCGGTTGCACGCCCTGCTCCTGCGTGGCTTTTAAGGCTATGCTCTGACAAGCGAAGAGAGATCGAACACAAATGAGCCATCTTAAGACCTGATCTATGGTATTCCATGCCATCTTATTATCACAGTATTAACAGTGAAGATGCTTCTCAGCGATTGCATTATAAGAGCTTTATTGCTAGTCACTGTGTTCGCGCAGAAATGGATAGGTCCAGCTGCAACAACTGCTCCCCTATCTGTCACACATAAGGCTTCCAGCAGCGGTGCGCAAGCCACACCGTGGTTACCCAACCAGAACAAACAAATTTTACCCCGCGCAAGCAGCTCAGTTAGTAGCCTTATCAATAGCGTATGCGGCTATCTTCAGCAAGAAGGGAGTGAGGCGCGTAGGTACCGCGCCGCTCGGAAGAGACTTTGAATACACCCTCAGAGTTATTCCAGACGGAAACGGCACTAACAATTTTCAGCTACTTGGGCATGCCCGGAAGGCCTACAATGCTTCTACGACTACGGCCTAGAATCCACGCTGTGCTATAATGTTACGACGAACGACTTCGGAACGAGACCACCATCTGAATGTATGGGCGTGTCGCAGTTGTCAGCAATAAATTGCGACGAAACCTGTTTTCAAGACATAATGTCAAGTGGACGACACCATCTATGGTGAGCTTCTTTGGTTCTAGTTTAGGCACATGGACACGACTAACTGTGTTTCTAGCGTACAAACAGACAAGCCAATATGCAACCGCATGACCTACCTCTCTCAAGGGCTGTACGACTGGACGTGTGATTCAACATCCGCCTGGAAAACTATATTACCGATAGAATCGCCAGATGTCACGAATATTAATAACGCGACTGTTACTGGACCTCCAGTTGTTGTTACGAGTGATAATTTGAAAGTCTCAATTACTGGGGCCACATCAGTGGTCCAACATTCAGATATACCTTTTATAGTCCCGTCGAGCGTAGCGACAACGACAGCTACGTCTCTAGGGATAAGTGTTACAGTTAGAATAGAATCAGTAGCTACTAGAGCTGCAGGAGTGTTTTGGCTTTTAATATTGTCTGCTATGTTTTAAAACAATTTTAGCGCAACACCTTTGAACCCGATGCGGATGATTCATGCGTATTCAGATACATCAGCATTTGAACTCCGGTGTGTACGTTCAGCTTTTGCTTCTGCCGTTTTTCAAACTCGTGTTTAATACTGGTGACTATCCAATTTAGGCCTAAAGCGGCTTTCGTTCCATTTATTGCTAATGTCAAGCGACTCTCCCATAATACCCAAGATCCGAACGATCACTGTACTCTCGAGTTTCAACTAGACAAGCTGACCAAGCGCCTCTCGTCTACTCACACTCTTAGGGTCATAAAAAGGCTTCTCTCCCAAACTCACAACCCTATTCCCCTGTCTCGCCCCCTCATAATCATTCGTAGCCGTATGAAACACCGACCTATTATCCCAAATCGCCACATCCCCCTTCTCCCACCGAAACCTCACCTGCAGGTCATGATTCCCCGCTATAAGTTCTAGGAAATACGCCTTGAGGATCTCGGATTCGCGCTCGGTGACGTCGTTGATCCAGCCCGCGGAAACCTGGTGGCCGGCGGCGAAGAGTGATTTCCACCCCGTCACGGGGTTTGTCCGGATTACGGGGTGCACCGCTTTAAATTCTAACCCGGTATTCAACGGGGACCCACGGTCCTCGTTAATCAGCTCCAGCCCATGCTCTTTACTGATATTGACGAAATTAGGTTGGTGGTGTGTAGCGGTGAGGGACTCGGCGAGTTTCTGGAGAGCAGGGGAGAGCCGGTCGTAGGCTTCGTAGCCGGAGGCCCAGAGGGTGTCACCACCGGGTCCGGGGGGGACGGTGTGGATTTGGAGGATAGCGTAGTCGGATGGGATTTGCTCAAAGGTGATACTAGGTGGGTTGTTAGTGGGCTATGGGTTGAGAATGGGCGAAAGACTTACTCGGCGTGCCAGCCTTCACTGGAGATGTGTTTGGAGGTGCTTGTAAAGCGTTTGTAGTATTTGCGGTTTTGCTGTGAGAATGTGAGAATCGTTCTTGGAAACTGATGCCTCGGGCCTGACTTACCTCTGATGATATAACAGAGATCTCATCATCTAGTCGTCCAGTTTCGTCGACGGCAATTCCACGCTTGCTGTTAGAGAGCGCATGTCGATGAAGCTACAGATGAGAACTTAGCATGGAGCTATATTTATAGATGGCTAGCATACCTTTGAAGTCTCAGGCTTGCCAGTGAGCTCCCCGAGTTTCCGACCAAGAGTCTTTTGATCGTCAACGGAGAGGTCTTGGTTGCGGAAAAAGACTACCCCGCGCTGAGATACTGTTAAATAAAGTTAGTTAATAATCAAATACCCCTTCATGTTGCCACACAATTTGCTCCAAATGTTTAAGACCCCGCGCTAAAAACGACATGCTTGGCCGATGGGGAGCTGCATTTGTGTTACACACCTTGAATGGCTAGGTCCCTAATTTTAGCATCATCCTTCAAGATGTCGACGAGTCGTGCCTCGGGGTATTCTCGCCCAATAACTGGAGTCACATCGATAGACTTGTATTCGTCAAGGCTGCCGCCATATACGAGCGGTTTGGATAAGGTTGAGGCATGGGTCTGGGCGGCTGCTGAAACTATCCCGGTTTTGGATGGGAATGTCTCTTGTGGTGCTGGAGCGGTGTCCACGTCTGCGGATGGTGGGGCCATGGTATTGAGCGGGGTTGCCGGAACTTATACTGTGAAGAGGCTGTTGAAGATTGGATATAAAGTGTCTTTATTTGACGAATGTACGAATGCTTTCAATCATAAATTTATATAGTCTCGCTGGCATCGACCGTTCTTAAATACACATGCCTATTACATCCTCCTTCTCAATATCCACGAATATAACATCATTGACGCTCATCTGGTATCGATATCGGTATCGGTGGTTATAAACACCGATCTCAAGGCTCTCATGCTGATAAATTGGAATATCGTTGGTGGTGCCATTTACGCGCTTATGACAATATCTCGAACCGCGATATCGCGTCATAGAACGTATCCTCCGCGAAAACATCGTATTTCTGATTCTCAAGACGCCATTTAATATCCCATAAGATTCCGCCTCACAGCTATCACTTTGATATGCCTTCATAATTCTGTTATTGATATATGGAAGATCTCACAATTGCTTCACCAAATTGTGCGATCTTCCTTTCGCCGACTCTCCGTGTTTACCCCGCAGACGACGACAAGGCATTGACGACAGTTGCAGCATCAAAGGTGTCATTATGCTTGGTATCGGTCTTGGAATCTGTGATGTCCGACATTTCTGCCTGTGCTCCAATCATGTGTGTATGTTTTATCAGTCGTAGAGACTTGACGATGTTATCATTGAGCGCGAACCTCACATCACTGATAGGCAGTAATGAAATCGGCGCTCTTTGAAACAAAACTAGGTGAGATTTGGGATGGCTCTGTCTGTACGATCGGACTTTTGTCTCTGGAGTTTCCGAGCCTTCATGCAGGCCCGCAAAACTCTAAGTTGACATATCCCCAATGAGAGAGCGGTAGTAGTAATCGTGGACCGCATATCTCATGTTTACTTTACGTTCTTGCATCACCGAAAAGTCTTGGAAATAACAGCACAGTGGAGTTATCCCTGGGCAATCTTTATCTACAAATACGTAGCTAGCCTCGGGCCCCCAAAGAATGGGTGCTATACTGAAAGCTGTGGCAAAAATACATTGAATTAACTTCCTTTAATATTTTAAATTATTAACATGGCAATTATCGTTTGGTCAAAGGCGAGGGGGCCGCCATCTTCCAACGAAGACGTTTCCCTCTCAGACTCATCCTCCGGGACGCCGACTGATAAGAATGCAAATGTCTCCGCTGAAAGTCTCCCACTTGCTGAAACAATCGCGGTCCAGCAGTACTGGTGGTCGAAGAAAGGGAAACTCGACCCCGATGCAATTGCAACACAGCTATCTGTCTATGACGACCCAGACGTTGCAAAATACTATCAGCCAAGAGATGACTATGAGAACCTGCATCGTTTTGATCCCAGTGCAAGATGGACTTGGAGAGAAGAATGGGTGAGAATAACCGTCCAACAACAGTGTACAAATTCTAACCTGCGTAGGCCGTGGTTCGAAAAGTCGACATCAAAATTTTGATTTTTGCGTGTGTTGCGTTCATGTCTCTCGAGTTGGATCGCGCAAATCTGTCACAGGCTCTGACCGATAATTTTTTAAAGGACTTGCATATGAATACGAACGGTTGGTTGCCTCGCTCTGGCGTCTGTTGCGCCAAATAGTGGAGATATGTGGTTAATGTGTCTTAGATTATAACTTGGGCAATACGGTGTTCAAATTATCTTTCCTCTGCGCCGAATTGCCTTCTCAGTTGGTCTCTAAATGGTTTGTATTTGTTCATACAAGCAGCTTAGTAATCGCGCTAATACATTTAAGGATTGGACCCGATCGATGGATTCCCATGCAGATGATTCTTTGGAGCATCGTGGCTGCATCTCAATATAGTCTTTCTGGCCGAACTAGCTTTCTAACTTGCAGGGCACTGCTAGCTATCTTGCAAGGAGGTTTCATTCCAGATGTTCGTTCACTCCCATGAAAAACCTCATAACCCCGACTAACAGCCGTGCGATTCAGATGATACTCTACCTATCTTACTTTTATACCAGCCGCGAGCTTCCCATCCGACTTTCCATCTGGTGGATTTTTATGTCCGTTGCTGATATTCTAGCGTCTTTCATTGCCTTCGGCATTTTACATATGCGTGGAGTCAACGGCAAATCCGGATGGAGATGGCTCTTCCTAATTGAGGGTATCTTCACAGGCGTCATAGGAATTATAGCATTTTTCCTGATGCCTCCTAGTCCAACGCAGACAGCATCTAAATTGCGTGGCAAGAGAGGTTGGTTCACAGCAAGGGAAGAGACCATAATCGTCACCCGAGCTCTACGCGATGACCCTTCCAAAGGCTCTATGCATAACCGCCAGCCAATAACGCCAAAACTGTTATACAAGTCACTGTCAGACTATCATCTGTGGCCAATGTACATTGTCGGATTGACGTTTCAGCTTCCAATGAGTAAGTATAGACTGTACCAAAACCCTCACTATACAAGCTTACCCAGCCATTCAGATCCCCCACAAAATTATCTCACCCTATCCCTCCGCGCCCTCGGCTTCGACACGTTCCAAACCAACCTTCTCGTTATCCCTTCACAAGTTGGTCACATAATCACTATGCTCGGAATCACCCTTTTCTCGGATTACATTGGAAAACTTTCTCTCGCGGGTATTATTGGACAGATATGGGCACTACCATTTCTTATCAGCCTCTATATCATCGACAGCACTACAGCAAGCAAATGGACTATATGGGCAATTACGACTCTCCTAATTTGTTTCCCCAACATGCACGCGGTCCAAGTGGGCTGGATCTCGCGGAATTCCAATACCGTTAGATCGAGAACAGTTAGCGCCGCGATGTATAATATGTTTGTCCAAGCACAAGGCATCATAGGAGCAAATGTGTATCGGGAAGATGATAAACCAAGGTATCGAAGGGGCAACAGAGCGCTGGTGGCGGTGAGTAGTGCTAATGTTGTGATCTATATTCTCGTGGCCGTTTACTATAAATGGGTGAATAAGAGAAGGGATGACATCTGGAATTCGTGGACGGACGAAGAAAAAGAGGCGTATGTGCTCACGACGAAGGACGAAGGAAACAAAAGACTGGATTTTAGATTTGTTTATTAAATAAATCAGGAGACTTAAGGTAGACCATCATTTCAACGCCAATCGTTTAAACCGGATTTTATAAGCGTTCCCAGATACTACGCCCCCTATTCTTATCCCAACCAAAACTCCAGTTGTTAAATCGAGAAATCAATAATTATTGCCAGTCGCCGCACCCCAGATATAAGCAATCCAACTACCAACAGTTAGAGAACACAACGCTCCAAAGCAGAACAAACTGATTTTCCTGTTCTTTGCTCCGTTTTCGCCGATAAATCTCTCCTTCCTCGCGACAATTAACGGACCGTTCCTTATTCTCTGCTTCCGGGTCCATTGCAGACGTCTTAGGTCAACAGATATCGTAGATAGAACAACCAAACCGACCGAGACAACTACTGAACCAGCCGCAAGGACTACATAGACAATGACGACTCTATCGTAACTGTTGTTATCTGCGTCTTGGATTCGGCCGGTGACGAGGTTGACGATGATGTTCATCCTGAATTCTGTAAGCGTGACCCGCAGAGATAAGAGCAGAAACTTACGAATTATTCATCATTATCTTGATGGAATACGCTGATCCAAAGACTTCTTGGTACCACATCGAGGTACGAATGCTGTCGATGATCACGGTCGGGCCAAATGAATAAGCGAATGCATAGATTCCAAAGGCCGCTGCCGTCCCCTTTGTGGTGTCTGCCCAATTTACCAAAGCCATAGCAATGAAGACCCCGATTCCACAGAATGCCACTGATAATTGTGGTTAGACAATTGCATCTAAGAAATATCCTTTAAAAAAACTTACTGAGTGAGATCCGATTCCCAAAAAGATCAACAAATACCCCTATCAGAGGGACGAGGAAGAAGCCCGCATATTGAAGGACGGCGCTGTACCATCCTGCGGTAATGCTATCGGTCTTGAACCGATGTTCAGCGAATTCGGTTGCATTCTGCGTGAAAACAAGCGCTGTACTGGTTTCCAGCAGCGAGAATGCGAGGACAGCCCAAAAAACCCATGGCAACTCCAGGACTTTCTTGACTTCAAATTTCTTGTTCTTCTCTGTCAGTTCTTCGCCGGTGGATGGGTCTTTGATGTTGGAAAAGCGTTTGTTGGCGTATTTCGTGAAGAAGAAGAATACTAATGTTATAAAATTCGTAAAGATGTTCATGAATAAAGCGATCCAAAAAACCCACGAGAAATCGCCAAGGTTCTACTACGAATTAGTAACGTTCAATTGTTTGCTTGGATCCCGAGCAATTACCTTCGAGATGATGTTCGCAGTCGACTTCCCAACAAACCCTCCAATCTTTCCAATGGCCAATTCAAACCCAAGCGTACTAGCAAATCCATTATTCGGAGGGAACCAGCTGGAAAATATTTTATACTGTGCAGTCTGCGTGGCCACATCACCAAATGCTAGAACGACTCTTCCAAATATCATGAGTGGGTAGTTCCGGACGGTAGTCGCTGCCGCAACAAAGATTGACCCAATGGTGTAGATGATGTTGCCGTATAAGATTGCGCTTGCGCCACCAATTCTATCAGTAACCATTCCGGATGCGAGAATGAGCACCACTTTTATGAAATCCTCGCTCGATTCAAGAAGTGCGAATTGAGTGTTGTTGATTTTGAGTTCCTGTCGGCAAAGTCAGTCAAGGCGGTTTGTTTTCGCCAGGTGTTGCGCCTACCTTTTTTAATGTTGACTTCATGGCCCCGGTCACCCCACTGCTCCAATTCGACCCAAAGCCAATTCCAGCAACAAGAGCAACGGACAGAATCTTGAAGCTCAATGGCACTTGATTACGGGTTGACGGTGGACTCTCCACATCGGAGAGAGAAACAACCTCCTTGATGTCTGGACTTTCAGGTGATGGATCTACCATGACCGTATCCGTGGAGTTTACCTTCGCCATGATGTTGGGGCAGGTTGGATACGCAGTGTACCTGGACTGGAGTAGGTGAGGGAGATATACACAGAAGATCTTATCAGATCAAAAGGCAGCACGGCCACCACCGGGCTTTTAAGAAGACAGACGACATCGGGAGCGCGGCATTTAAATTTTCTACACCATTCCGCGATTATTCAATCGAACTCGTTTTTACCCACCTTTAAAACGGATCCCCTCGTGGTTTTAAGTCCCGAAAGTGGGAAGTGAGAAGGGCCGAGGCCGTTAAACCCATAAAAATTGTCATCTGATAAGATTAACCCCGCTTTTGATGTCTTGGCAGCCAATCATGATCACTACCGGGACATCTGATAAGATTTGCCCTAAGCTTAGTTTGCTTGGCATCCACAACGTGGTAATATTCAAGGATCTGATAAGATATTGATTCTAAATTTGTCCACGGCACGGTCAGAGAGACGATCAGAGACACGGCCAGATAATAACCTCCCCACAAAAAAGATTATAGCTCTACTATATGTAAGGCTGTGGTATTAAAGCTGCTGTTATCAGCTGGCGGCTAGTTGCTGCTTTACGCAACCTCCCTGGACTGCAAGATTTCATCACGTGCATACATATACTTGTCACGCATCGGTTAATTGTCAGGCTGAAGGCACCGACTGTTCTTGACTTCTAATGTACTATATATACTACTATAGTATATTGTTGCTTCCAGAGCATTAGAAAAGCAACATATATGACTAAAATGACGAAGATTGTTCCCGCTACTCATCCTGCTGAGTTTGCACGTGTCCCAGGGAATGTCACTATCAACGATCTACCCGATGAACTAATCATCAGCATCGCCAGGTTTATTACACTGAACTTCAGTGGTAATGCACAAAGTACCTCTGACATGCGAGACAACAGCCTCACCATCCTCAGACTGTCCCTCTGCTCTCGCCGCTTTCACAGTCTCGTGGAGCCCGTCCTCTACGAACGATTTCATGGCAGCTGGAGAGGTAGCCCGGCGTACCTGGAGGGGTTCCTGCTGCGACTTATGAAGCGGCCCGACCTAGCGCGGAGGGTGAGGTTTATTCGCTGGCGGGACATTCTAGGATATTCTTTCCCCCTGGACTGTTTTGAGGGGGGAGGCTGGAAGGAGGCTCGAGATCGGATTATGGGGCCATGCGAGAGCCCAGCAGAGCGTGATACGTGGGTCGACACTGTTGAGGAGACTAGCCTAGAGGCATTAGTCGCTGTACTGTTAATCCTTGCACCTAACCTTGAAGAGTTGATCTTCAACTCCGGTGAACCTGTTGGTCCGGAGCCTCCAGTTCTAAGGTGGATGGCGCCTCAAATAAGGCGCCTTCAGCTCGAGAAGCAGCTCGAGAATCCGGCATCGCTGTGGAATCTCAGAAGTGTGCGCTTGGAAATGTCTCCTACGGTTGGGTATGACCCACACTGTCTGATACAGCTAATGACTATACCCTCGGTGGAGATCTTCCGGGTGTCCAACTTGCACGAGTCCGTGCTGAGTGATTTCTTGCACTCTAACGATTTAGTGCTGGAAAATATCAAGGAGCTCCAGCTATCATTCCATTGCACTGATCCCGATATTTTCAGACGATTCTTATGTCGCCTTCTGAGTTTAAAGCGTCTCTACTGCAGCATTGATGGACAAGGCGACTTCAAATCTTACCCACCCGATCTAATATTTGTGCCACCTTTTCTTGAGCCGCAGTTGGAGGACTTGGCCATCTCAGACTATGCTACGCTCATAAAGGGTACTATTGCAGTACAACGCAGATTGAAGTCTCTGGCCTCTTTTACAAACCTTCGCACCCTCAAAACTTCATGGGGCGGATTGGTCGGCCAAGAAGATATCGGTGGGGATCTAGCACGGTCTCTTTCCGGCAAGGATGTCCTTAAAACAAGTCGGCCGATGGCAGACGTACTGCCGACGAGCCTCGAACGGCTGCACCTCCTAGGACACTGCAAATCTGCACTAGCTGTTATATCTGAGCTCCTGAAGCAAAAGCATCGATTTCCACGTCTCAAATACCTGAATATAGGGTGGCAGTGTATACTCTACCATGATACACTCATACCCGAGGACCCATACTCCCACATAAATTTCTCGAAAGCGGAATCTTTAGAGTGCCTCGCCATGTGCCGAGAAGTAGGTGTTGAAATGGAGATGTGGACTATGCGGAAGGAAAGAGAGACTACCACGCACACGGCCAAGGATGAGCAGGACGGTGCGATGAGGGAAACGCTCTAGAATATCTTAGAGTATCCATATGAGGTGACTCGTATATGGTATACAGTGGCTACGATGCTGATGGGTGGAGCAGCAAGAGCTATGTGTGGAGGCGTGGGCCCCGCGCACTTATGCTAGTGCCAGATCGTGAGGTACAAAACAGTAGGATTGCTACGACCAGAGAAACGGAAAAGGGCACTTAGGTCTTTGGGAGCATGCGGCGGAGCTGGTGGGGCAAGACGCGCATTCTCTGATGATGAGGAGGACGCCAAGACGGCTGGGATTACGCGGCTTATGGGAACAACCTGAAAATAAACCAGGGCACCATTATTATGGAGATCAAGTCGGCGACGTTGACATGGTGAGAAGTTCGGCCAAATAGATTTTATGGGAATGGAATAGCATCCGTGGGTATACATACCTTCTTGCAAACAGCACAACTTGTTATAGCCACCAGAACTTATTACTTCCTCTCCGAAACCCACATCGGGATACCCTCCTTCGCTTTCGCCGCCGTAAACAAGACCTGATAAGCCCTCCCACCAACCTTCTCCAACACCGGATACTCCTTCGGTGTCCTCCCCAGCCTGCGATCCAGCTCATCATACGCCTCCTTGAAATTGAATTTGCGTAACGTCAGCGCAAGTACAATGCGTGTTTCCAACATTGTCAGCTCTTGGCCGACGCAATCTCTGGGGCCTTTCTCAAATGGACGGTAGGCATTCTTGGGGATGGGGCCCATGGTGGACTGGTCGGGGATGTGGCGTTCGGGGATGAAGTCGTAGGGTGAGGGGAAGATGTCCCCGTCTTTCATTGTGCAATTGTTGGCGGACCATATCATGCAGTTGTCTGCTGGGTATGATCTGCCGTCCAGACCTACGATAGTAGTTCTGTAACCGTTAGAATCGGCTCATAGCTGTGGATGGGTGAGACAAACCCTTTCTTTGGAGCTACTCTGACCGAGCCGGCTGGAGTCCACAGCCTGAGAGTTTCCCGGATGATAGCCGTGGTAAATGGGAGAGCGTTGGCAAGTTTAGGGTCTTCTGTGAGTCGTTCTCCAGCTTCGTTGGGGTCAGATCCAAGGACTGCATCGTGCTCTTCGCGGGCCTTGCGGAGGCTTTCTGGGTGGCGTGAGAGCTCCCAAAGGGCATACTGAAGCGTTCTATTAGTAGACTCCTACAAAGCTGAGGTCAATACTAACGGTGATTATGGTGGATGTCGTATCATGACCAGCAAATATGAATGTTTTAACACTGCTTTGTTAGCTAAACTCTACAAAAGCCTTTGGATATATCCATACTTGTCCCGCATCAACTCTAAGAAGTCTTTCGTCACGCCAGTTTTAAGATCTCCTCCCCTCTTCATATATTTAGCCATCGCGATATCGAAGATGGCATTCGAGGAGCTTGCTTTTTCTGGTGCAGCAGCCAGCTCGGTCCACCTCGCAGAGATAATCTCTGCAATCTTGGTGTTTGAAACCGCTTCATGGTATCTAAGCTGAATATATCTCCAGGGATCCAGTCGCATAGGGTCGAAGTTTGTGAAAGTCTTTACGAGATGGCTTGCTCGCACAACGCTCGCGACCAACGCATTGGACGATGTCTGGGCGTTGAATTTGACGCCCAAGAGAGCTTGACCGATGATATCAACCGTGACGGCAGCTGCCAGGTTATCCGTGTTTTCGACAAATCCGTCGCCAGCAGCAATCTTGGATAGTTTGCTGACGAAGATGGCGGTTTCTTCGACAATCATGGGTACCATAGACAAGAGATTTGCCTGCGAGAAACCGGGGTTAAACATCGTTCGCAGCTCCTTCCACTCGTCGTCCTCCAGGGACACCAGTCCTCTATGGCCAATGGCCCTCCCGAAGTTATTAGGTAGCACAGGGTGTTTAGGATATTGTGCGCCTTGGGTCTGTAAAACCTGTGCAGAAACATCCGGCGAGAGAATGACCATCAATGGCTCACTCATGATAGGGTACGAATCAACGAAGAATAACCCATACTTTCGCAGGCCGTATGTATCAGCCATGTGGCTCATCACAACATGGTTGTGGACGTCCATTGGAAACTTCATTGTCTCTTTGGCCAGAGTAGGGATATGGCCGAAGAGGAAGCTGTGAGGCACGCCGGGCTATATCCATTAGCTTGTAACCTTTGACGGCGAGGTTCAACTACCAATTGCTTGCATCTGCGGCGCATCTCTACGAATCTGTAGGTAAAGGTAAGAAGCCATGGAACCAGCAGGCCAATGACCGAATATTTGACAGTCGAGATTTCATCTTTCTGGTACAATGTCCTTTCGTGGTACGCGGCAAGAAGAATGGCAGGGACGGCGAGAGATAGATTCGTGACCTTCAGCCTTACGAGACCCAGGAATGCGGTAAGGATGACGACCCGCAGCACCGTTAACTGTCCCAGGGGATGTTGTAGCTCGACGAGGTTCTCCATGACGGAGCTTGCAACCTGCATATAGT
Organism: Pseudogymnoascus sp. VKM F-4246; assembly: GCA_000750735.1. Lineage (NCBI taxonomy): Eukaryota > Fungi > Ascomycota > Leotiomycetes > Thelebolales > Thelebolaceae > Pseudogymnoascus > Pseudogymnoascus sp. VKM F-4246. The sequence continues at coordinate 17,392 of JPJU01001780.1, forward strand.
TTTGCATCGTGAGTGGAGATTGGATAGATGTTCTGCGCGTCGAAAGACGCTGTCCTGGTGAGATCAACTGCGATGGGGATTGTCAATTAATTAAACGGCGCCTGTGCTGTACCTGTGCAGCTTACCAGGCCCGAGAGTTAATTTTAGTGTTACAATCCTTGGTGTACAGGCCTTGGAGTGTCTTATATTGTGTACTGTTGTCCTGATCCTTCAAAAAACTGCCCTACCAGGCTTGAGCCCGTAGATTACTCGATAAGGAAGGCTATATGAAACTCAAGGTGGAGAAGTAAGCAGCCACAGTCTGACACGTAAACTGAACCCGCGAACCACAGTCACAATTTACCCCAAACTAGAGAAAATGTCAAATCTACTTCGCGTGGTGGCGAGCACAAAATCACTTCGATCGTAGACGCCAATAGCGACCTGTGGTGACATTTAAATGTGCACAGCATAAGTTGTATCACCACCCGTATGTGTCACAGACGAGTAGCAATCATGGCCAAACCACAAATGGAAAACTCATAATGAAAAACCCATAATAAATCAATGCTACAATTCAATATGATAAGTCTTCACATAGGGATTATTTAAAATACGTAGTTAACTCATAACCAATTAATTTAGCTTTCCGACGGTGGTGGTCCCAGCGCCCATCCCAGTACCATTTCAAAATCGACTCGAAGACAAAGGTAAACCCCTTGATCACGGAAACATACATATTTGGTGTTAGGTTCCACCAAGACGCCTTAATAGTGCTGGACCAAGTCCCACAAATTGCCATATAAATCCTTCCACACTGCGACTTTCCCATACGCCTCAATCTTTGGCGGTCGTACCCACTCTATGCCTGCGTCTGAAAACCGCTTATAATCCCTGTCAAAATCATCCGTTGCAAGGAACAAAAACACGCGCCCTCCAGCCTGGTTCCCTATAAACGCCTCCTGCTCTGCGTTGCTCGCGCGGGCAAGGAGAATAGTCGCACCCTGCGAGGAGGCTAATGGGGACCTAGAAATCGGTGCCTGTCCGGCTCTTCCATCGGAAGTCTCAGTCTCTGGCAGCGACGGAGACTGGGGAAGCGGGGGTTGAATGATGACCCATCTCTTCTGCTGCTCTGGAATGAAGGTGTCTTCTGCAACTGTAAATCCCAGGCGCGAGTAGAAAGCAATGGCTTCGTCGTAGTCGCGTACAATAAGGGTGATGTGGGCTAGGTATGGCATTGTGGCCAGCCTTGCTTGCAGTGGATGCCTTGCTTGGAGTGGATGTCGTAAATATGGGTCTGAAAATAGGACTGGACGTTGTTGGATGCCAGCGATGTTGATCAGCTCCACCCCGCTTATCCCCCCGCCTTTGAACATGTTGGTGTTTCGTTGTTGGCCAGACCAACATCATCTTCATCAACTACCATCAAAACCATTCTGACTTCCGTCCATATATGCCACCGTCTCCAACATTCATTCACCTTTGAAAACGGGGTTAAATTCAGCAAAATGTGTTATATGGACATAGACGCCGCCGGCAACTACTCTTTCACTTCTGCACCGGAAGATCAGGCACCAGCCAAGACCATGGAAGAAACTACGGCACTACCGCCGCCGCCTCCATTTGTACCAGAGCCATACGTACATCTCAGCGATGAAGCGCTTGCGAAGCGCATCCTTCTAGTCGAGGATAATACAGTCAACCAGAGGCTTATAGTGAAGATACTACAATGTCATGGGCATACGACTGTCGACGTCGCTGCGAATGGGAAAGAAGGGGTTGATATGGTTACGGCGGATCCGTCGGCCTATAGCCTCATTCTGATGGACGTATCCATGCCGATAATGAGCGGGTTCGAGGCTACAAGTTTGATTCGGGACATGGGACTTGACGTCCCTATTATTGCCCTGGCAGCCCACGTCATGAAGGCTGATCAAGAATCATTCCTTCAGCGCGGGTTTGATGGATATTTGTCAAAGCCTGTGAGGAAGATGGTTGTGCATAAGCTGTTACTGGAGTGGCTTGAAAGTGAAGCACAGATGGAGAGCGAAAGCCAACCCAATTTTAGCCACGAGGAGGGGCTGCCACGGCATAATAAGTTGTAACCAACAGAGGATATCAGGATAGATCTAGGCAACTGCACGTTATTTTTAGCTTCAAAAAAACCCAACAGACCACCAGCATAGTTCATATATCCACTATATCATTGATTAGAATCTCGCATAAGCAGACAAGCATCCTTTGAACATTCACAAGCCAGATCCCCGGGTTCCCCGCATTCCATAGGGTCCGCGCTACCCCGCGTCCTCGGCTCCCAAACGTTCCCCGCCTCCCGCACCTACCCCATAAATCAGCTCCACACCCCAATATGACAGCATCCAAGCTGCAATCTAGAGTAGCTCGCTTCGACCCAATTCAGTGGCACATTTTACCCCAGACATGCCAATCTGATTTATACTATCACATACGACATTCCCTGATCCACACTCACCATGAGCGCCCCATCTGGTCCCATCGCTGCCCTTGCCCCCCTCGCCACCCCTCTCCCTCCAAGCCCAGACGGATCCCCGTTTACCGACGAACAATGGGCAATTCTCATGTCCTTAATGGACACCGTCATCCCGCGCATCGTGCGCGCCTCCGCTGCCACCGAAGGATCGCTTGACTACACCGTCTCCGACGCGGAGTACGCATTTCTCTCGACGCAGGCGAGCGCAAGTTCTGGCAACAAAGATACAGAGGCGCTGGATGCGTATCTGGCAGAGAAGCCAAGCGACAGCGCAGAGTTCCAGGATTTGCTGATGAGACAGCTTGTATGTTACGCGACGGAGGAACAGGTTAAAGGATTGAAGTTTGTGTTAGCAGTGCTGAAGTATGTTGAATGTCTCATGCATGGAAGGTGTAGCCATGTGCTAATGTAAAGGCGGTAGTACTCGCGCAGGCGCGCTGCTTTTGACGGGTTACACACAAACGTTGAACGAGCTGGACGCGCAGGCGCGCTCGGCTGTGCTGAAGTGGTGGCGAACGCACTACCTGTCGCCGATACGCGTGCTATACGTCTCTATCACCTCGCTGGCCAAGATCAACTTCCTCCGCACATCAAAGTTATTCCCTACCGTTACGGGGTACACCTCCGCGCCAACGGGGTACGAACCCGGCCCGGCTTTTAACTATCAATTCCTAAAGTTTGAGCCGCGTCCTGACCCAGCAACCCTCGAATTCGATGTTGTCATCGTCGGTTCAGGTGTTGGTGGGGGCGTATCGGCGAAGAACCTTGCAGAGGCTGGGTTCTCAGTTCTCGTCGTCGATAAGGCGTATTATCACCCACCCAACCGCCTTCCAATGAACGAGTCGGCTGGTTACACACATCTATATGAGAACGGCGGATTTGACGCCAGCTACGATGCCTCCCTCAGCTTCATCGCTGGCTCCAACTGGGGTGGTGGCGGCTCCGTCAACTGGTCGGCATCCTTGAAACCCCAATCATACGTGCGTCACGAGTGGGCTAAGGATCGCAACTTACCTCTGTTTGAAACTGCCGAGTTCCAGGATGCGCTTGATAGGGTATGTGACCGTATGGGAGTTAGTACAGAACATATTGAGCATAGTCATGGAAACCAGGTGTTGCTGGAGGGCGCGAGGAAATTGGGATATGAGGCGAAAGCCGTGCCACAGAATACCGGGGGGCACACGCATTCATGTGGGCGCTGTGGGATGGGATGCGGTGCGGGGGAGAAGCAAGGGCCGAATGTTTGTTGGTTGCCTGATGCGGCGAGAGCGGGGGCACAGTTCATCGAGGGTTATCAGGTAGAGCGAGTCTTGTTTGAGAATAGGGGAGGGAAGAAGACGGCGGTTGGTGTGACCGGGCTGTGGACGAAAGAAGGCGTGGAGAGAGAAGTTGTCGTTAAGGCGCAGCGCGTCATTGTCTCTGCTGGGTCCCTCAACTCTCCTGTCCTCCTGATGAACAGTGGACTGAAGGTATGTCCGATCCCATTACCCATCCGCCTCGCCAGCTAACAGCACAGAACAAACACATCGGCCGCAACCTCTACATGCACCCCGCCAACATGGTCTCCGCCTTCTTCACCGAAGACGTGCGCCCCTGGGAAGGCGCAATCCTAACCACAGTCTGCACCTCCTTCGAGAACCTCGACGGCCACGGCCACGGCGCCAAAATGGAAGCAACCTGCATGATCCCCACCCTCTCCCTCTCCCAAATGAACTGGACCTCTGGCCCCGATTGGAAACTCCTCGCCGCCAAATACCGCCACATGAACACCTACGCTAGCTTCTCTCGCGACCGCGACCCAGGACGCATCCTCGCCAACCCCAAGCGTGTCGAATATACCCCTTCCGCCTTCGACCGCCGCCACACCCTCATCGGTCTCCTCGAGATGATGAAGATTCTCCTCGTCGGCGGCGCCGCAGAGATCCACCCCCACCTCTCCGGTGCACCGCCCTTCATCGTCGACACCTCCGCCGAGCGCTCGCCCGCTAACCCAGAATTCGCAGCGTGGCTGCGCCAGGTTGAGGCGGTGGGTAATGCGCCACCAAATGTGGCGTGCGGGAGCGCGCATCAGATGGGGTCGTGTAGGATGAGTGCGACGGAGGGGATGGGGGTTGTGGATCCGGAGGGGAGGGTGTGGGAGACTAAGGGGTTGTATGTTGCGGATGCGAGTGTGTTCCCGTCGGCCAGTGGGGTGAATCCTATGATCACGAATTTGGCGATTAGTGATATTATTAGTAGACGCGTGGCTTCGGCGTTGAAGAAAGAAAGGGGGGAGAGATTGTGAGTGGGATAGGGGTAGGTAAATTCGAGTTTCCGAGGTGTGTAGATATGTCGATCAGGGGAGGATGGGTATTACATCGTGGCTTCCCTCGTTTTTTTCGCTGGCGATTGGTTTTTACGCCGTAACGAGAGTCAATACCCTACCAGAAATAATTACAATAAGAAATCTCCGTTGGTGAAAGTAGTACAACTACGACAGAGCTTGGAACCACCATACAGGACCTGAACCGATGCCTATGTTAGAGCTAGATCAACGTGTACTGGGAGGTTGTCTCTGATGATCTGCGAGGGTTTGATTTACAGAGCTTACCTGATGTCACTACTCTCTTGTCACCGTCGGGCTCTACTGTCGCTGTGGGTTCTTACCGTCGTCACGGTAATGTTGCTACCGCCCAACTCCTTCTTCTGCCAGATTAATCCAGACATACCCAGGCACATCCAGACGCATCCGTGTGCTTGTGTCCCGCCCTAGTCTTTATATTAAGGAGAAGGTACATGTGAAAATGATGCTTCAATAGGGCGCGACATGGCACAGGCTGCCTTCGCAACTGGTGAATCGATATCCCTTCTGTATATCCACAATCCTCTCATCAAACCCAATCATAATACTATGGCTGCACATAAGCTACACGCTGGTATCATTGAACTACTTATATTCGTACCTAGTAAAACACGCTATTATCCATCACCATCTCATTGGCTTAATCGGATCAAACAATTATCCTAGCTAATCCCACTCCCCAACTTACAACCGACTCTTCGTCCACGACTTGATCAAATCCGCACTCGCGCCTAGCTCCTTCTCTCCAACCAGCGTCGCCAGCAGCGGGCCTTCATGCGCCTCGTCCTTTGCGGCAAGCAGCTGCACACCCGGTCTCCCCTTAGACAACTTCGCCGCAACGGTCTTCACCCCATCAATCAGAACCTCGTCCTCACCTCCCGTAATCAGAATATCATCGGCTGGAATCCCATTCCACCACTCCGCGTCCGCCAGCGCAGGTTGCGTGTAATTCGTATTGGCGTCAATTGGATGCGGGTGTGGCGTACCCAGGAAGGCCTTCGAGCAATTAGTGAGGAAGTTGGGCGTCAACTCATCCTTGCGTTCGTTGATGGCGAAGCCGGGGGTAGAGGTGGAGAAGTCGGCCCAGGGGCTGATGAGGATGACGCCGAGAAACTTCGCGCCTGCGGGGAGCGAGACGGCTGGGACGGCCGGGTGCGGGTGCGCGATGTGCGAGAGCAGCGCGAGCGAAAGGTTGCCGCCTGCAGAGTCGCCGGCGAGAATGATGGAGGAGAGGTCGATGCGGAGGTTCGTGACAACGTGTTGCAGT
>JPJU01001782.1:0-24843 GCA_000750735.1 Pseudogymnoascus sp. VKM F-4246
ACCTCCACCGCCCCCGCCTCCAAAGCAGAACGCCTTAGCTGCCTTGCAAAGGGGAGGCGACCTTGAACGGAGAGCATCTAGAAGATATTCGGCATATCAGATATCGAAGCACCTTGGGGGCGCAGCCCCCATGCCGATGCTCCCACCTCAAAATTCCCCCATACCTAATCGCGGGAGAGATCTCCGTGAGACGATGAATGCCGTCCGCGGGCGCGGTTCAACCATACATAACAAGCAGCCTTCAGTCAGCCCTGTTAAGAACGAAGAACCTTCAAGCAGAGTACCAAGCCGAATTTCGGAGACTACGGAACCAAGCTCTACGCAAGGGGAAGAACCAGCTGCAAACGGTGACCAGCAAGATCCTGGGGCAAAGGAACCTCCCAACAAAGATCGGAAAGCCAGTGATGACCGTGACTGGCAAGGCGCCGCAGAAGCAAACAGGATCTCGGGTGCTACTCTACAAGGGCCGCCAACTGATGCTGTACCCGTTTTTGCCCCTAGTTTATATGAGGGCAAGGATAAGGATGTTCCAGTCACCCCAGATACCGCATCGAGACAATCACCAACCGCCTATACGGCACCGAGCGAAAATAGAGAGTTTGTGCCAGAGCAGTCACCTCAGCCTGGTAAAGAGCTTACTCTTTTTCTACAATACAAAACGAAAATTAAGAAGTTTGTCATGGCGGATGGCTACAATGATCTGTCCATGGCGCGACTTCAGTTGGCATTTATAGAGAAGTTCGCATGGAACACACATAATAATGGTGTGGACTTGCCAGAAATATACATTCAGGATCCCGTGTCTGGAGTTCGACACGAGCTGGAAGATCTCGCCGACATCAAAGACCGCTCAGTTCTGGTCCTCAATGTTGAAGCTCTTGATGAAGTTAAACGCCACATTGATGAGGGACTGGGAGGGCTGAGGAAAATGGTCGAAGGGGTAAAGACGGCTATTGACGACCAAAAGGCGACAATGCAAAGAGTATCTGAACGCCAGCAAGATGCAGCTAAAGAGATCACCCGCCTCAGCATGGTGCCTCAGTCCGCGGTGGCACTCGCAGAACCTTCAGCCAGGGGCGTTCCACCACAGTCGCCAAAGAATGCTGGTAGCAAGGCCGACCTCACTGAGCTACAAAGCCTTCGCAGGAATCTGGCTGTTGTTCGACAAACCTTTTCGTCGTTCCAGGCTAACATGGAGAGTTCAATGTCTTCCATCCGCACAAAGGCCAGCACAGTCAGCGATGCGGCTATCAAGGCTACAATTCCGAACATGAAAAACGATTCCGGTCGTTCTTATGTCAATGCTGGAAAGAAGACTCTCAATGATGACTCCGATAAGCTTGTTGGACGTGTGGATGACTTGCAAGATATTGTCGAAGACCTTCGCAAGGACGTTGTGCTTCGTGGTGTCCGACCCCTTCCACGCCAGCTCGAGGGCGTTGCCAAGGATCTCTCGATTGCCACCCAGGAACTCCGGAAGATGCAAGAATACCTCAAGCGTGAGCGGCCAATCTGGACCAAGATCTGGGAGAAGGAGCTCGAGACTGTCTGCAACGACCGTGAGGAACTCACCATGCAGGAGGACCTGGCTACCGATCTTCAGGATGACTTAGAGAAGGCAACACAGACGTTTGCACTTGTGGAGCAAGCAACAAAGGAACAGATGAAGGACGTTCCAGGAGGAGCCCCTGGTCCCCGTAACCTGACGAAGGGTCTGAATCATGTCACGCTTGCTGACCCAACGGTCGCCAAAGAGGGCGTCTTGGGCGAAGTTCGAGCACTGCAACCGAACCATGAAGGTAGATTGGAAGCTATCGAACGTGCAGAAAAGCTGCGACAGAAGGAGCTTGAGGGGCGGAAAGGTGGAGAATTCCAGAAGGAGCTTGGGAATTTTGTGGAAGGAGGGAAGCTGAAGAAGGCCGGCGGTTATGAGGAAGTCGAGAGGGCACGAAAGGCTAAGGATGAGAAGACACGAAGGGAAGTTTGGGAGCGGCAAAATGGCATCACACAAGCCGATGCAGATATAGCTCCCCAGCTGCCACCAATAGGATTGGAGGGCGAGGATGAGCTTGGTGTACAAGAGGAACAACCACCGGCAATATAATGGGCCTGAGGTGGCATTGTAAGATGCTGAGAGCTTGGTACGGACGGTTTGGAGAGTATTAATATTGTTCGAATGGTAGTGCTGCATCCAGATAGGGATACAGGTTCTTGGTAATACGTCTTCGATTCTGAACGGGTTCGTTCATTGAGCAAGGCGTTGGGGCGGATTTACGTGGGTTGGGCTGCTTCGACAACACGAATATCAAATCTGTATGATAAAGTATCATTTTCCCTGGCCTCCCGGCCTTTACATAGTGAATAGAGGACTATTTGAATGTGCATTAATGCCGCGGTTGCAGTAGAGTCAAGCTGTCGAGCAGTGACCAATCACCAGCTCAAACGGCGCTAGTGAACCCATACAAATATTTTGGGGCAGCCCTGCATCGTGACGTGGGGCATCGGCAGCCCCTCAAAACTGGATGTTTCTCCCTCGTTGACATGATCCATAACCAACAATCTGCGTAGATCCTTCTCGTCACATTCGTTGCAGCACGCATACCCGTCGCTGGGCACACATAACGTCGCATCCAAAGCCACGTACCACACGAAATAAACAAATTGCGCACGAGAGCCGCGGGGTGGCAAAATCGATAAAGAGTGCCTCAGCCCTCTCGTACTTGCCAGAATCCAGCCTCGTGAATCCCAACGGCGGGATACGTGAATTGAATATTTCAGCCTTTGCTTCAACTTGATCGCGATAATCAGGATGGCGATGCCAACACAGTCCCGCGCGGGGGGCTCGTCAACAGCACAGCGAGGCGCAACTGCTGCATCGTCGAGCACTTCACAGACGACGACCATTCGCTCACCGTCAACAAGACACCAACAGCCTGTATTGAGGCTTCGTGGGGCAATGAGGAGTCCAGGGGAGAGGAGCGAGAGGAGGATACAGTGGGCGGAGGATGTAATTGACAACGAAGGGCTGGGAAGGAAAAGCAGTAAAGGTATGTTGCGGTCGCTGCCCCGTTACTACGTCTCCAATCTAACAATGATCCAGTATGCTGTATTTACCACCCGCCAAAAGCCTCAATCGACGACTCCTCAGACGAGAGCTCCGACTCATCATCGTCTGACTCCGACAGTGGCGATGATGGTTCCGCTCGCCCAGCCGGCGGCAAGAGGCGCGCCGACGCTCGACACAAGCATAACCATGACCACGACCCCAGCGGAGAGTGTCACCACGATGACAAAGCAAAGAAGTCGCGCAGGCCGCGAAGTCCGAATGCGTACGAGAAGATGCCAAAGCCGAAGGAGAGTGGACCGGCTTAGCTGGGCGTGGGGTGGGGTCGAGGAGACTCTTATTATGAATGAAGTTATATGAGCAACGTTTTGTACGAAGTTTGATGGTACGGGATATGGCGTAAGGGCGAGAATAGCGTGTCGGTGTACATACTTCCACTGTACAGAGTAGTCGACTCGGATCTGATTGGAATGCTATGTAGGTAGCTTTACATATGGCAATTATCGATTCTCAGTAAGGACCTGGATCAGCAGAATTATTAAGATCGAAGTGCAGCAGTCAAAAAGGGTGCAGATAGTATTATATTGGGTTCAATTGCTTCATAACGATACACCCACTGCCCACATGTAAGGACTTTCTCCACGGCGCCTGATTATACAGAATGCTCCCTGGGTAAACCGCCCACCCAAAATCCCCGTCCAACCAACCGTCCATCCATGTGTTCGCCTAGATATCACACATATATGCCCCTGCCCATAGATACCGTACGCCATACTCGCTGCAGAATTTGCCCAGCACTTAAAACTCCCCGCCCAATAAAAATCAGTCCATCTTATGCACCAACGCCAGGTACTGCCACTTTCATCCTCCCTCCAACTAAACCTCGCCTGTTTCTCCCTGTACGTCCTCGTCCTAGCCAGTTCAGTTTCAATGCTTTACACAGCCGATCCATCTTATCTTGCGCCACTTCGTCCTCTACCAAAGCCGTGCTGTATCCTCTTGCTCTTCCGGCAGTTGTTGTGCTTGTAGCCGTCGCCTCTCTCTGCACCTTGACCTCGCTGCCGTCTCCTGCAATAATCCCTACCGCAGCGAGGACGCTCATGCACTGCAGCATCCTACCCACCGTTTCAGTAACATGCTTGGAATCTTCGGCATTGACTTCTCTCTGACTTGTCGTTGCACCTATCGTGCTTCCTGATAGGCCCAACCCGCTACCTGAGAGCATAGGGCTAGGTGCAAACGGCCTGGTGGACTGTGCATATACAGCTTCTCGCTGGTCACTACCAAAGCTAACATTGCTGACGCCACGGCTTCTTGCACCTACGCTGTCACTACCTGTCCCGCTGCCGTTCAGTAGCGTTGTAGATTGCGAACCGAACGACGAAAAGGCAGGGTCAAGAGACATTGCAGTTCCTGGTCTTGCATCCGGCGGGGACGTGGATAGCGAGGATGGTAGTATCGGCGACTGAGAATACGATGGCTGCGAAGGGAAATTGATACTCTCCAAGCTTAGTCGAGAGAACAATGTCTGCAGAATCTCGAAGCGCGGAAGAATCACTACATCTCTGTAGGTGGTGAGAACCAGGCGACGGATAGAGAGAAGATAATGTGCGGGAACTGGCGTCGGGTTGCTGCCGCCATGGGATAGACTTGATATCGGCAAGGCTCCCCAGAACTCCCTGGCGGCTGTTTGGCTCATCAAGGGTCCGCAACCTTCAAACTCGAGATCAAGGGGTAGAAAGACGGACTGTAGGTTAGGAAGTACAGACGTAAAAACGAAGAGCCACATTTCGACAAGGCGCGGGATTAAGCGATCGTCAGTGGTTGCACGAAGCGTGGCATCGATAGATAGGAACCCGGTGGCGAGTAGGTCGCGGATATCATCTATAATAAGATTTGGTGCTCGCTTCACGATGCAGCGTTGGATGTGGATTCTGCGTAGGTTAGACATAATTCAGAGGGTAGCAAGGACTACTCACGAGACAAGCCGGTTGAAATCCTCGATTGGTAGTTTCAAGTCCTCTCCTTGGAATACAGCAAATATTTTGCTTTTCAAAAGTGGCCACGCATCATCAGGGCTCATATTATTGAGTCCATACCTAGCCAAGTCAGGTACATCTCCCCCATATATGCTGGCTGGATAAGCTGAGGGCGGTAACCCCGCATAAGGCAACAGAGCAGCTGTAGAGTTCAGAGACGAAGCGCCAACCCAGTCGCTGCTGGCCTCGCTCTCCCTCAACACTGACTCTTGAAAGCTCTGGTTAGCAGCGCTCTTTTCTTCCCTTTTCTTTTCACGTAGCGCACGCCCACCATGGCGGAGATCGAGGCCACTCATTGACTTGCTAAAACTCGTCGCTGTTGGGCCCGGACTAGGGGGAAGGTTGAAATTGTAAAAGCTGCTCGGCGCGTTTGGGTCTACAGGTCGCGAATTTGAGTTTGCGGATGATAACGGCAGGTGGTGGTCATCCTTTCCACTTAACTTCTGTTTTTGTCGTGACAGAAAGTGATGGTGCTTCTTTTCCTTGCCCGGCTCTTTTTCCATTACAGAGGATGCGTCGATAGGGCGAATAGTAGCACTGCTAGAGTTTGCAAGGCTGTACATACTACTTGCGCCACTCATATTGGAATCAGCCAGGCTGTTGGTACTCATGTTGGCTCTCTGGGGCTGATGGGTGCCGAAGCCCAACTTGCTCGGACTGGCCATCTGCTTGTCTTTGCTGTCTTTCTCCTTCCCAAGTCCACTCAACTTCCCCGGTCGTGAAAAGAGTTTAACTTTGCTTTTTTCTGCCTTTGCTGGCTTCTCGGGCTCCTTGAATGGGTGCTGTTGCTGCTGCTGCATGGTCTCGACTGTCGCCAGGTTCGGGCTTGCCTGCGGGCTCCTCGCAAACACAACATTCGCAGCTGTCGTGGCCGCATTTACACTACCACCAAGAAGTCCATTGCGATACACCTGCCCCCCATGTGTAGCTCCTTGTCCGGCCTGGGGCGCACCAAAGCCATTCTGACGCTCTCCGGATGCCTCCGTCACACTCAGCATCGGTGGGCTCACAGGTCCGCGTGACGGCCGCCTTTGTCCGTATACATTCTCTACCGGTAGGGTCTGGCTGCGCCTGCGTTGGTGGTTCTGATGCTGCATAGCAGCTTGGGCGGCGATCTGGCTCGCGCTCAGCGCCTGCTGCGGAGATTGAGCAGGATCCATTATGACGGAGCTGCCGCCGGAACTGGGGCTTGGAATAGTGATTGTTGGCATTGAGGGTTCGAAAAAGCCCTGCGTATGTGCGTGTTTCCGTTGGTGCACGCGCACTTCACCTGTTGATGGGCTGCGCGGTCGTAAGGAGGATTCGGAATGGAATGGGGCAACTGGTGGCTGCAGAACTAAATCGGGTCGGTGGTAGGAGTAGTTCAGATTGTTCGACTTTGAAATCGGACTCTGGTATGAACTGTCGTGGAAGGCGTATGAAGACTGGGTCGGAGGTCGCTCAGGCGATGCATCCTGATGATTGTCCGCGCTGTATATAGAACGCCCAGTCGCTGGCGACACAGGCTCGAAATCGGTAGATTCGACCTTACGAATTTGCTGGCGCGTTTGGAGCGAGAGAGAGGGCGAGGATGAGGTTGTCGTGGGATTGAAAGCTCCAGGTATTCGCTGGCCTGTGCTTGATGAGGCTGACGGTTGCATAATGCGCGTTGTCTCGGACGGACATGGGTTGGGACGACGAGGTAGTGGGGGTAGTTCTGGGCCACTACGAGGCAGTATGTAACATCAGCATAGTAGAGTACAGCCGTTGCTGATAGTATAAAGAAGTAAGTCTTTGGGTTTTGTCGTCGGCGATAGTTAGAATATCGAGTAATAAGTGAAGGGTGGCGCAAGAAACGCGAGACCAAACATCAAGGTAGAGTACTTGGTTTGGTTCTTGATTCTTGGTTCTGAACATGGTTCGAGTCGGGCAATCGGGCCAACTGGAAGCAAGAGCTGAGTACCCCACTAACCCACTACATCACTAAACAAAGACCAGCCCACTTTACTCTGCTCTACTTATACACCTCTCATCTTCATTTTCAACGACCACATAAATGCACAATTCACAAACATAGCTGTTGATATTAGACAAGCTTCTCAGACAAGCACCTCGCAATGGCAGACTCATCTCAGACCCTTCGTGCGACGTATAACTCACCAACAAACCCGACCTTCTCACACACCGCCGCCATCCCATTCTCAACCTCGAATTCCACCTCGGAACGCACCAGTTACATCTCCGCCCTCCGAAGTGAAACCAGCAAACTACAAGACTTGATCAATTCAGAGCTAACGACCCGGATGGAAGATGACAAGGCGCGGCAAGCCTCCGACTCAACTATATCGGCCAAGAGGGGAATAGTTGACGAAATCGCAGAAGAGGAGAACTACGGCGAGGAAGGCGTGGAGGAGGATTAAAGGCAGTTTGTCCCGTCTCATCATGCATATGCACACTTGTCTCCAACGCGACATGGTATTATATCTGCTCCTGCCGGCGATCCACTATATATACCCTATACAATAACGCCCCGCGTCATGAAACTGTTCTGCTGAGGCCGCGCGCGGCACTTCCTCCATTCCTCTTTAAAGCACCCAACCCGCCGTCAGGGTTCATACCCCTTTGAACCGCACGCTTCGAGCAAGCATAATGCACCACCGTATTGTCCGGCAGCACAGAGACGACACTACGGCCCAGACGCTTGTGGCACACGCCGCACACCCGTTCTTCACCAACAACAACGTGACGGCTTCTACCACTACCAGTTCCGACCGCGTTGAAGGAACCAGTCGAGTCTGCTACTCCACCGTTCCCTTCGTCCTGTCCTAAAAGAAGACCTGCTTGAGCCCTGACCACCTCGGATTTTCTCAAGCCAGTGACAACGCGTGCCTCGTTCACAATCGAATTGGCAGCACGTATACGACCGCAGAAGTAGCTTTCCAAATCTTTGACTTGAAGATCGGCGGGGATTAACGTTAGTGTGTTTGATGCGGGAAGTCTCGAGCCGTGTTTTGAGAGGAGATCGAGCGCCGGCTCCCAGTTCGGCTCGTGGGGTGGTGGAGGTGTGAGATACAGTGACAGGAGGGTATGGTATATCGATGGCGAGGAGTCGGTGGAATTTGAAGTCGGTTCAAGGCGATTAGTAGCTGAATCGGAAGATTCAGACTGGAGGTATACAGAATTGCAGTAACTAAACAAGCCAAATAAGATTAGTTATGTATAGTATAGGAAGGGGGGGTTAAATCATATACTTCTCGGCCTTCTCGAAATCTTTGATTTTAAATACGTAGATCTCTAACGCTTGTTTGTGCTGCTCCATGTTGCTGAGAACAACGGCTTGGGCCTCGTAAAAGTCGGGATCTAGCTTTTAGTCAGTATGAGTTTTGCCATGCCCTCATGGTTACGTACCGTCGCGGGGTATTGATCCAAATGCCTTCAGAGAAGAGTATTGTTTACTAGAACGTAAGAAAGCAAGAGACTGTTGCATTAGGTCCCTCCAGCTTTCCGAATCTCTGTCCTTTCGGTTTGACAGCCCCTGGATATACGCATTGGCGAGCCGGTTGTGGAAGCTTGGTGTGAGATCATTGAGCTCGTTGATCACATGCTCCAGATACTTTACAACGAGGTTGGTATCAATTCCTTGGAGGAAATCCACGACCTTGTCACGCGGCAAGGTCTCTGCATTCTCGGTATCCGCGAGAAAGACCTCCATTCCGAGATTGGGGTCCGTTCGTAGTGGCCATTCAGCAAACTCAAGAATGAGATCGATTTCATCAGGCTGCAGATTCTGGAGGTACCCAACTGTCCTTTGGGGCCCTTGGAGAGTAGGTCCCGACTCTTCTGATGTCTCAGCCTCCCCAAACCTCTTCAGAAGCTCTAGGGCTTCACGGTGTAATTTTTTCCCGTGGAAGAAATCCACAAGGTCGTTATAGCGGTTGTTTTCAAGTAATTTCTCGTTAACCACATCCGGCTCACAAAAGTTGGGTAGACGAAATAGTGACCCAGCGAGGGAAGGCTGAACGAGCATATATGCTCGGAAAAGTGTCGTGTCCACAAGCTTGGCAGTCTCAATCAGCTTCTTCTCGATCTCGGTGTCTTCTGATGAAGAAGGAGACACAAGCAGAGACTCAAATGCCGCCTTGGAAGTCCCATTTTGGGCATTTGCCGGATTAATTTTCAATTTCCCGCTCCCTGGTTCAATTAAGCGTTGTAGCCGAGTTCGGGTGTCGACCAGAAACGCGTTGAGCTCACGGACAGCAGATATCAGATCCTTCCCTTCCAGCGGGCCATCTTCTACATTCTTGGTCTTAAGACTTGCGGTCTCACTGCCGTCAGAGTCGCCCTTTTGGCCAGATTTATGGGACGTTATTGATGCTGCGTCGGACGGGGTTTTTTGGTGCTGTTTTATAAAATTGTTCACAAAACCTTTCATGGGCGATCCAACGGTTGACGGATCTGCGGCTTGATCGTCGTGCACTTTCCCATCCTCATCGTTGTCGCCCTCATCTTCGGGCTCCTCGGGTTCTGGAATAGTTGACAGGCTCCCAGCGATGGCTTTGGGGTACAGCCGAATGACTCTTTCTGGGGGTGCCGATACTTCTGTAAATAGTCCAAGAGCAGCACGATATTTTCGTTGGTCAAATAGTAGTTGCGCCTTCTGCATTTTTATCTCCCTTAAGCGCCCCTCTTTATCTTGTAGGAGGGCGTCCTCCAGCGTGTCCAGAATCGTAATCGCCTCGTCAAATTGGCCGCCTTCGACCAACTCAGTAATCTGAGAATCGTAATCCGTAGCTTCCATCCTCCATATGCATCGATCACTAGCCACGTGGAACCCTTTGCCAGCATGCGAAAGGCTAACCGTTGGCGGAGGGAAGTGTAATATACTCGCACTGGGTAAGCTCACTTGCTGGAGGACCGACAGTGTCTCCGGGTTCCGTATTTCTAGGATCCCTTTTGAAGCTGGTTGCAGTGACAGCAAATATGGATATGAATATCCAATTGACTCAGGCGCTTGCTGCCATGGGATTTGTCTCTTTTCGAGCGGCTTTCCAGCTGTATCCGTAAATAAGGAGTTGATATCCTTGGCCAGCAATATTTCACCATCCCTTAGTCTAGTGATGAGAGGCTTCGGCGTGTATCCGCCTAGGCCCATGTATCCCATGCTGGTTGACCCAACGCCCCCAAATCGGCCAACATCAGAGGCGCCAGGCCCCCCGATAGCTCCCGGTCCCACGATGTCGTCGATTTCCTGGCTAATTATATCAACAATTACGTATCCAGTGTTCATCCCACATATTATTTTTGTCGCAGATGCCCAACTCAGTGTACGAATAGCGGCAGCAAGAGTGATCTCGACAACATCTGGTGACAGTTCCGACTCGTGCCACGACCACACAAGGAGTCGGCGTTTGACGGCAACACCTAGTCTAGATATAATCTCGGGTATTCCGGTGGTGGTATCCTTCACGATATTTGACGTGATCGCGAATGTTGTGGCATTCTTGGTCTTCGGTAGCTGTTCCTGGAGCTCATAGGTTTGCAGGTCGTGGATGGAAACGACATAGTTCGAAAGGGAGATAAGTATGTTGGCCTCCTTGATTCTTGACAGCTGCTCAATTGATCTTGGCGAGAACTTTTCGAGCTCACGGAGAAGGTCCACCGGTTTTGCGTTCGAGGGCTCCGTAGGCTGCGCCGAACTGGCCCCCTCCCCGTTGTGATTTTGGACGTCGACTGTGGGCTCGTTCACTCGATATATTCTCAGGCTTCCAGTACTTAGTCCGACTATCAATCTGTCTCCTATATATGTATTAGTGACGTATGGATTATGGGGGATTATGGGGTAATCCCAACCGTATGCGAGTATAGATTCGATTTTCGACTTATCTCGTGCCTTGAGCTCGACTATAGGCCGAGCTATAAAGGCGGACAGCATGGCGTTATGCCAGCCTTTAAACACTCTGTGCAAACTCCAGGCAGCACTGGCATCAAATGTTCACGATTACTGTTGATGTGTCATGGTGGTTACGGTCTCTTTTGTTTATTGCGAGGCGCTGAAGGTACACTCCCTTATCGTTGGGGAGCTCGATGACGTTGCCGAGGCGAATGGGGAGGGACGCCCTGGCGAGGCTCCCGTACGCTAACCAGGATGAATCCTAATTTAAGCTCATTCGGTGTTTACAGGCTTTAAAATATCTTCTCCTGTGCCAACCTCTGGCTTTATCTGTACCTTACCAGTATTATGGTATATTCTACTGGAGGAGACGCTGGCTTGCCTATCTATCATGGTATTCAGGTGTACTGGTTTTGAGTTTTCTACATGCTTGTGACTCCAAAAGCACCCTTTTGAAATATATGACAATATCGGACTTTTTATTATATATATAAAAACATAAAAATTCAAAATTATCTACCCACCTCGTGATCCGTCATGGAATAATCGTAGTCAACGTGTAGATCCCATATAGTCTAAAGAGACCAAGGCAAACCGTCGGTGGAATGTTTAAAGGAGGGACAATTTACATGTTATTGGACTTTAGTTTAGAGGCCCAGAGTAATTAAATTTCACGGCCTACACAGAGTACCATGGGACACACAAACAATCAGATGGTATAAAGGCGCCTAATCTCGAGTTACTCGCTCATAGCCAGATCTAAACCATGTTAACAATGAGTTGCCACGCCAATAATTCATAATTATTGCGATGAGAGCGATGGGATATCTGCGCGTGTTCTCCCTCCGATCTGGCCCAAACACAGATGCAACCGATCATCCTTTCCATTCCCGCCAAACGCCAGCTGTCTTGCCCAAGCCCATAGCAGCCCTAATCGGTGATATACAAACAATATAAGCGCCAAGTAGCCACACCTTCATCGCCATCCGTCTGAACCAACCCAAACAAACAGACCAAATAAGAACGCCTGCGCCGCACTTGTATATCAATCATTTGCCACATCTCCACCCGCAATATCTAACAACGAGCCGCTACTGCCCGTCGAGTTATTGCTCTCCACGCTCTGCCTTCGCCCCCACATCATGCGGGGCCACCTTTTTGTCTCTTCCCACCAATACGAGGGCTGGGTTTAACCTTGCTACCAGTATTTGCTACCTGGCCTTGAGCTTGCCCCCCAGCCTGAACTGCACCTCCCTGCTTAACAGCTGGAGCGCCATTAACGTGGCTCATCTCCTCACTGGGCCGCCTGCGTTTGTTGCTGACATTCGGACTTGTATTCGCTGATACCCCACTGCTACTTCCTTGCTGGGACTGTTGTAGTGCCATTGCCGTAGGTTGCATATTCCCTGGCCCCATGTTCATATTTTGAATTGGGTTTGTACCATCTGGTAGGGAAATCTGAGCTGCCGCTGGGCTCGATAGTGTGAATGCATTCAGAGATGGGGTCCTTGATCCTGGAGGGAGGGTAGATGGATTCAGGGAAGCGGCCTGCGAGACGTGCGCAACGTATTGATCAAGGGCGGAGTAAGGAGCAAGTGAAGAATGCTGATGGGAATAGGAGAAGAGGGGGTTCATCTGACCCATGACTTCCGCCAACTGCCTGCTTTTAGTATATGAAAGTGAACTTAGACGATATCGACGTACCTCAAGGAAGCGGAAGACACTAGGTGTGATTCCCATATTCAGCTTAACTTTCGAATCCGGAATATCGATGTCTGGCGGTTGAGTGGGTGGTGACTTCAACGGCCTTGCTTTCCCCTTCTTGTTAATTTCCGGAGATTGTTTACCATCAGGTGGCGCATTGATTTTTTGCCAGTCTTTCTGCCATTCGTGGAGTGGCCGTGCTGCATCAACTACCCTGGTCCGTGGGAGGTATTCTTCGTGGTTGTTGGTCTCGAATTCTAACAGCTCAATCATCTGGTTCGCGTCGAACTGAGCCTTCAGCTTTCCATTGGCAACCAACTAAATTTGATTAGCTCACAAGAATACTAAACGTAAGTTGTTTTGTGTGCACTTACTTGTGAGCCATTCTCGAACCAATATATAAAACTCGACTTCTCACTCGAGATATAATTGCAGTGATTAGGGAGCTCCTTTTCGGTCCCCTTCTCCATAATCAACTGCATATTTTTCACCCCACTTTCAAAATGTGTACAAAAGTACCTCGCCAGCGCCGGAAATGTGATCTCATACTGCTTCGTAGTTTGCTCGTCGACAATCCATACAGAATGGCGCAACACCCCCGTAGGAGAAAAAAAGGTCTCCACGAAGTTGGTCCAATAATTGAGATCGCTCTGTTGTTTAGTTGCCTGCGCGCTAGGTTAATATATTGATTTGGTTAAATATATGGTTGTTTTCCACCTACCACAAACTGACTGAGGTGATCGCCGAATTGCATCAGCCTTAGTAGACATTGGCCTTTTAGCATCTGGTTCCGCGGTCGAGCCTGCATCATTGCGGCCGCAGCTGCAGCCTGTTGCTGCTGTTGCTGCTGTTGCTGTTGTTGCTGTTGTTGCTGTTGTTGCTGCTGCTGAGGCTGGGGCGTTTGCTGCTGCTGTGTTGGGGTTTGTTGCTGCTGCTGAGGTTGGGGGCCCTGCTGGGTTTGCTGTGCAGGAGTTTGAGGTTGTTGGGCAGCAGCTGCAGCAGCGGCGGCTGCGGCCTGTTGTTGCTGCTGGTGTTGTTGCTGCTGCTGATGTTGTTGCTGCTGCTGGTGCTGCTGTTGCTGCTGGTGTTGTTGTTGCTGCTGCTGTTGCTGATGTGCATGTTGTTGTTGTTGTTGTTGTTGGGCCGCCGCCATTTGTAGATTTTGAAGTTGCTGGGGGTTCATCTGGCTTGGTTGGCCTTGACCTCCGCTGTGAGCGCCAGAATTCTGCATCTGTTGCAAGGCTAGGAGTTGCTATAGAACGAACACACGTTAGCTGTTGTGCTACACCCCCCCCGCAGCATGGAATAACATCGGACTACATGCCTGGTGCTGTTGGTGCTGCTGTGCTTGAGCCTGCTGTTGTTCCATGCTCAGCTGGGCTTGCGCCTGTTGCTGTTGTTGTTGAAGGTGTTGAGGGAGCGGAACCGGTTGCATCCCTCTGGGACCAGCCTGGCGCATTGCCGCAAATTGTGCGGGATTCAAACCAGGGCTCATCCCGTTCACCATATTCATTGGCATGCCGCTATTATACTGCTGCTGGGCCATCATCGCCTGCCGCTGTCGCGCCTGGGTCTGTTGTATAAGGTGTTGTTGTGCCATTTGCTGCATCTGTGGATTGGCAACTGTGACGCATATTAGCTTGATACTCTTTCTCTGTGGCGACTTGTAGGAGAGTCGCATCGCTTGGAAATCAAAGGGAACACGTACAGGCCATCTGCGGCTGTTGTTGTTGCTGTTGATACATGGCTTGGTTTGGTGTTAAATGCTGTAAAGCGTGCGCATTCGGTCCACCCGGTCCATTGACTCCCGGAGACATACCGGCCATCATTGTCCCTGGTTGACTGACTTGTGGAACTCCTGGCCCAGAAACGCCCATGTGGAAGGCTTGTTGAGGCATTCCAGGACCCGGTGGACCGCCTTGCTGGGTATGCACTCCTGCCATCTGATGCCCCTGTGCAACTCCTGGATGCTGTGGCAGCCCAGTCGGATGTGGAGAGTACGATTGCGCGACGCTCGTCATCATTGTGGTTCCCACTGCGCGCCCGTGAACGGAGACCCTCTTGATGTCCTGAAAGGCGATCCGACGATGCGAATAGATTAGCTCACGTGACATGTGGCTGGAGAGCCTCCAGACCCGTCCTAGTGATTTTTAAGCGAGTTTTGATGGGACCAAATATAAATCGTCGTTGCCGCAGATAATTTTTCTTTCTACTACCACAACCACTCCTTCCTCTGTTCAACACAGTTCCATGACCGGAACTGGTGTCAAACATGTGAGGGTCAATTAATCATTGTCTGAGCTACTGGTATGTGATCTTTTATACTCTGCCTTTCCCTTCTCCCTTACGATCTGGAATGATGAGAGCAATATTTTATTGTCTTCTTTCCCAGAATTAATCGACCATGATTAAAACATTGGGTCTTCCAGACATGGTTGACCTGCTACTTGCCAGTACATTCTGTCTGACCCAGATCAACAATTCATCTGCAATTGTTCAGTCCAAGTCATATTCGGTTTTGGGTTACCAGAAAACTAACTTGGAAACAGTACAGTATTTGCTATACCGAATCCAAACGCGCTGCGAACCACGAGTGGGCTTGCGAACCCGTTGAGATATGTTGAAATCAACCCCATGATCCTCTGGAGGATGTCTGCACTTCAATCCGAGTGCTCTCATTCTCCAGGATGGATGCAAAATGGTTAGTTATAAAAAGTTTTCTTTGGTTATACCCCCTACCATGTCATGATGAAAACCGTACCACATTCGCAGTTTCTACTCGAGCTTCATTTGAACCTATTTCGAAGCAGATGAGGGGCATTTCTTCCTTGGATGTCTGAACATGAACAACATAACCATTGTTTTAAAGTGTCATAGTTGAATCAGTTCACTAACAACGCACTAGGCTTCTGGCAGTATTTGCAGTATTTTCACTGTTGACTTATTTGTCACTGTCGAAATCCATTCGAACTAGGTAGGGTTTTTCTATTCGTGTCATTGTTTATTGTAGAATCACTTGCCAAACACTCTGGCCCTTACCTCCTTTCCTTCGTGGATCGGTTCAACCTATGGTATAGGCCTATTTTTGCGTGCAAGAAGACCAATGCACAGATTACTCACCGCGACGCCCAGCCTTCGTGGCAAAATGGGCGTAGAGGTCCTACATACTATTGCCAACATTACTTATCCAAACTGCAAGATGTTATCCCGGTTTCTAGACTAGAAATAAATTCCATCAAATCATCAACTTGCTCAGAATATTTAATTGAATCTACTTTGAAATTGTACAATACCATCTATCTATTGACTTCGGTACTGATATAACACTATTGCTCTGTTACATCTAAAGGTCGCTATTGGTATTTCCTTCTCCCATACTGGTCAGTCCGTTGACCAGTCCCAGCATTCGTCTGCCAAGTAGATCGTCTTCGCTTGCCAGGCTGACCGAACTTTTCTTGCGTGTCAATCTTCCCCTCTCTCTGCCTATCCTCCTACCCCTCGCCGAGCTCTCGTCCGATACTCCTAAGGTCTCCTGGATAAGGCGCTCCTTTAGCTCCTGTTCAGCCCTCAGCCTGTTTGTCAATGGCAACTTCATTTCCAAGCCTTCATCGCCAGAGGATTCGGTGCGGTTGTGCTTGTAGTTCGCGCCGCTCCCTTTAGCATACATAGCATTGTCACCCCGGCTGCCCAAGCTCGTCGCTTTCGCGCTAGAACTCATTGTGTTCGATGTAGCGGCTTTCACTTTTTCTTTTGTATCCGAAAGCTCAAAGAGCTCATCGATCCAGCGTGCGCAACGGAAGATGTGACTCCAACCCTCCGGGTAGGCACCAGCAAATTGCATGAAGCCATGTGAAATCCCGGGTATCAGGGCTACCTCTACCACATCCCTGTCGTCGAATTCCTTTGTTAAATGCTCGCCTCTCCCCTTTTCCTTCTCGTAGGCTTCAGACTTGGCTTTCCGTAACCGTCCTGCGAATATTACGGTGTCATCGACCAAAGGATCCCGCTCACCTGTGAGAAAGTATGTTTTTGGAAACTGAGCGAGTAGTGATGGCGGTGCAAGGATAGGCGAAAGATAATAGTCATCGGCGAATGATGGCCTGTTGTGCGGGCCAACGTACAGCAATATCATGGATCTCATAGTTGCGGGGTCGAGGATACGGTCATTGATGTATGATATCATAGACGTAATGGCGAGACGGGTGCCAGGGACCGCCGAGGCTGTTGATGCTGGAGGTTCATTGCTGGAATTAAGTTGCTCGGAGGAGAGTGAAGCAGAGCCTGGGACTGATCTCGGACGCTCTTTACGAGTTAGAGGCGTCAAATCTTCACCCTCAGAGTGATGGGGAGTGCCAGCGAGATGATTATATTGCATGCTCTTTAGTCGCAGCATGTCTCGATTCGTCTTTCGCATCCGGCGGTCTTTGAAGAGAGACATATGCTCCTCGCTCATCCAATTGACAATATTGAAATCCAAACCTGGATATATCAAGACAAGTCCCTCTGGCATTGGCAGTGAAACATCGCTGCCCGGTGATATCGGTCCAGAGTGCTCAATGATCTTGAGAACTGTTCCCGTTGCAAGGTTTCCTCCAGCGCTATCACCTGCGATCACGATTTTTGGTATGACTTCTCCAGACAAGCCGACAAGTCTGCCACGGCTAGCGATTACCGCGCGATAGACATCAAAACACTCGTTAAGAGCATATGGATAAGGATACTCCGGCGCTTTTCTGTAATCCAGGCTGAGCACAGGTAGACCGGTCTTGCCAGCCCATGCAAATAGTTTATCGTCATGGGCTCGTGGATCCATGGCGACAAATCCGCCACCAGGAACATCAATAACGATCTTGGTGTGGTCCTTCAGTGCACTCAGAGGCCCATCGAAATATAGCCATGCCTGCACTGGCTCTTCTCCCCCAGGTCGCGGTATGCGTATTGCACGAGGTGGGTACTTCATAAGACGTGGGCGTAACAATGTCGTGAGAAACTTGAGGTACGGTGTGTTGCCCTTATTCCAGCTCACCCTGAGATGTTCCAATGTCAACATCCCCCTCACCCTCCTCACTTTCTCGTCGGCCCTCTCCGCTGCAATCAGGTAATATAACGAGAAGACGATGCTTGACAAGTCCCGCAGCCATTTCCTGCGGATGCGCATAGCAGTCCAGAACCCAGCATCGAGAGCGGTCATCACCCATGTCGCGCGAAAGTAAGAACGGGTATAAAGATTTGCGAGCGGCTCGGGGCACTCGAGATCGAAGAGAGAGTCGAAATTGCGAGCAATGTAGAGGTAAAGCAGCGTGATCATTAATGTCTGCCACGGCGTGAAGAGCCCAGAGCACGCCCGTGACAGCTTGCGGAGCTTCGGGGGTCCATGCTTGTTTCCTCTTTCACGGTATTAGTATAGAATCCGAAGCGAACAATTGAGGTTTGAGGACTCACTTGGCGAGATAGAGAGACCAGAAAGAAACGACCGCAAGCACCTGGAACTTGCGGAACTGCACTGATGGCCGACCAAGGACGTGGTCAAAACAATGAAGTCAGCTTGGGGTTTCCCGAGTTTGCCTGTGAAGCTGGAGCATACCAATCATACTGGCGACCAGCTCTCAATGAAGAAGGCAGCAAGCCGTGCCTAAATTCTGCGACTATATGTGGTGAAAGGTGGGAAAGAAAAGAAGTTATTCCCTGCCCTGGCCGTGGGTTGACCTCGGAATTATTCCATCACAAGGGATACCCATAACAAAGCAGAGCATTTACTTTCTGTAGAATAGAAGGCAAACCAAACCAGACAGTTGGAAGTTTAGTCGATCGGCATGTGCATGAGTAGTGATGGAACTACTTGCGTATAGCACTAATGGGCACTACTGGATATATGTTTACTCTATATTACTAGAGGATCCGGTAGACGGTTATTGAATGGCCAACTGCTGTAACTACTCTGTCCTTAGCTGAACAATGGCGGTAGGGAAGGCGGGCAGTGGGGTCGTCATGGGACTGAGGTTTGAGGGTGTTTGCATGTGATTGAGGGTGGTTAGTAGGGTGGTTTGTAGTTTGACGCTAAGTCTAGAGTGGAATAGGTCGCGTGTATGCTCCACCACAGACTTCACCGTTCACTACAAAGCCGTTTTGTGGGGGTTCGACCCCAATGGCACGTGACCTCTCACCCGTGTCAAAGACAGCTAACAGCCCAGCCTCGCCAACGACCGTCATACTACAGTACCCTAGCTTCCACTCAGTTGGGCCAAGAAAGTTTAATACAACACCTCAGTTGCACCGCACGAGGCCAGCGATTTCAACATGGCAGACACGCCACCAACGACATCGTCCCCAGGGAGCACTCCTCCTTCCAGTGCTTCCGAGCAGGCTCGTATTCGCCGAGAGCGCCGCGAGGCCAAAATAAAAGCTGGGGGGACGTCAAGGTTAAACAAAATCACAGGGCTAGGTGGTGGCTTACAACGAGGTGCGTTTGGACAATCATACTGGTAATTGTCAGCACGGGGTTCCATTTTCTGACGGTGACCACAGATGTAAATCCTACGCCTGCAGCACCCCAAACATCATCCACCTCTCACGCAGACCCGGAAGAAGTCGACATCAGCGAGCACTTTTACCAACCACCGCCGAACATCCGCTCCCAAAATGCCACGCCAAATCCCAACCGTCCATATCCCGGCCTATCATCGGATCCTAGCCAGTTAGATGACGAGGCCCTCCGAGCCATGATGCTTGGTTTCCCTCCTAACGGGAGTTCGCAACCCCAACCCAACCCATTTGGTGGACCACCGAACCCATTCGCAGCAATGGGCAACCCTGATGGCACCGGAGATCCCGCGGCCAATGATCCCATGATGGCTATGCTACAGCAGATGATGGGAGGTGCGGGAGGTGAACCAGGAGCGATGCCATCTTTCCCTGGCCTGCCACCTATGGGGTTTCCTGGGAGCGATTCTAATGGGGCACCCGCAGTAAAGACATCCGCCTATATATGGCGCATTGTGCACGCTATTTTTGCGTTGGGATTTGGCCTATACATTGCCTCCACAACAGCATTTGGTACTGAGGACATGCGCATTATCGCCAGTGACGTAGATCTGAGGGCATTTTACGTGTTTGCGACAGTGGAAGCGATACTGCAGGGAACTCGGTTTATCTTTGACAGAGGACAAGACAGCCAAAGTGGGATTATGGGCATGGTTTTAAAGTTTCTACCCCAGCCATTTGGAGGGTATCTTCGGATGTTTATGAACTACCGGAGTATTTGGACTACGACTAGTGCCGATGCTATGGTTGTGGTGTTTGTTCTTGTAGCTGCTAATCATTGGAGATTTTCCAACGGAGATGGCACCGAACTCTTTAGCAGCAGCATCCACGGCATAGAATCTTAGTATACGGACTGTAATTTACTAAGACTTTCGAAATAACTCTCAGAAAGACTGGTTTTATGCGCGTGATGTTTGAACAGTGGACTAACTAATATCTAGATTGCAATTCAGATATCTAAATTACCACAACACGTACAATATGACCCGCGTTACATTCGGCAGTCAATAACATAGGCACATTAGATATTATGAAAAAGTTGGGTGGCAATCTAGATATTCTTCATATTTTGGGTGGCAACTCAGATATTAGCTGTTATTGAAAATATCTAATTTACCACCATACATTGCTGTTTAAAAAAGAATTGTTATTATATTAGAACATCTTTACAATTGCATCTAGGTTAACATTCCTATTAACTAACTTATTGTAGTGATGTTTATACGATGCTCCTAAATTGTGACCTAAATTGTGACCAAGGGTAGCATTTAATAAAGCGAAGACAGCTAGCTTTCTAAGAAACATCTCTAATTAGCTGTAGTTACAGTACAGTAGAAGGCGAATCAAGTGTCGCTAGTTTTTTTAGTTTACTTTTTCAATAGACTGCGGGGTAGGACTGTGGCTTGTTGTGGCTTTGCAAATACATGTACCAGGGAGGTACCGAAAAAAGTACGTACTGAGAGGTAGAATCGGCTGTTCACTGTCCACCCCACTGGCTCCCTACATTATCCTTTCCATCACTCGATCTTGCTTCCCAGCCCGTTAGAGTCAGCGCTCTCGTGTTAGCGCATGTGTCAGCCAGGACCATGGTGCCACAACTGGATGCTGCAAAGCATATTTTAATTAAAGCATTGCTTAAAGAAGCGTTTAAAATCAAGCTAATAGCCTCAGTAGCCTTGTGCAGTATATGCGCCATCTAGAGAATCTGTCTGAAGTAACTTAGTTCAAAATGACTAACCAAGGAACAAACCACATTGGCTGTCGTAGTTGCATTACACCACCCATGCGAGAAGCCCTCAGTGATTTACAGCCATACCTATAACGTAGGTCGTGGGGTAATGGCATCAAATGGGGAAGTGGCACTAGTGGGGTCAGGACCACCCCATCAAAATACCACCACCTTTAAAAAATCGCAAATAATTCAATTACTACAGTGCCAATTCATCCAAATCACTGTCATACAGCTCTTCTTCACTCTCCCCATCTATTTCCTCAATTACCGTATGGTAATTTAGTCGTGGTGTTGTTTTAGGTCTCTGTGAAGCTGTTGTTGCTGCTTCTGCCTCTATAACTTGCGACTGTAGCTCCTCTGTTGAGATGTGGAATTGACCCTTTAGAACTGACGTAGGTCGTGGCCTTACCGACTGTATGGCCTTACCGACAGTAAGTACCTTTGCCACTAAGTCTGCATATAAAGATACTTAATTTCCGAAATTTTAATTAATTAATAACGCCTTGAATAAAATTCGTAGGGTTTATCCTTTTTGTAAATAGGGACTATATATCACTATCTATTATATGCGAAAACGCTAGCAGCTCTAGTGTTTTTTTACAAAAGTTATTAAAGGTTCAAAGTTTTACCATACAAAGTATTTGTATAGTAAATATTAAATTGCTTATAACTCTCTCATAAGTTTAGCTTACAAGCTAACGTTTTTAAGTATACTGTATGTGTATATAAAGACTATTTATACAAACGGGCTAGACCTTATTAGCTATATTGTAGAAGCTATGAAGAGTTAAAGTCTAGATCACGTGACCCTCAACTTTGCGTTGTTGACCAGTTTGATGGGGTGGTCAACCCTACTATGTCGGTAAGGCCATACAGTCGGTAAGGCCACGACCTACGTTGCTCTTTTACCCTTATTTTGTGTCCTTCTCTTCTGAATAATTAACTGAAGGTTTTCTGTCTCTCTTTGCTATAATATATTGCAGGTATTTAGTTGCTCTGTTTTATCTGCAAGCTTGTAGATGTATCACTTTGTAGGAGTATTAAGAACGCTGCGGCTTATTGTTGTAGAGAGCACTGTATTTGCTTTATAAAGTGTCTGAAAATCAGGTGGACTAGAATTCAAAAATACTTTCTCAAAAATATCATGCTCTGTAGGAGTATGTGGCCGTTCTGTCGTAACGTCTGTTGTAGGAAGCGTAGCTGCTCGAATGACTGTTTGTGGTTGGAACAGCTGTAGCCTACTCCTCTCTAAGCAGAATTAATATTTGAATTTGAAAATGCCATTTCTCTTGCTTATATGTATGCTTCCATCCACTCTGCTTTCTGTATGCGTAGCAGTTGCACCTCATTAAGGTGAGAGAGGGCAGTTGTGAGGTGTTTTTTCAAAGGTCTAAAAATTGTAACATCAAGTGGTTGAAGCACATGAGAGGTATAAGGAGGTAGTATAAGTAGCGATATGTGATTCTGTATACAGTGTGATATAAAGCTGCCGCTTATATAGCTATTATAGCTATTGCAAATAAGGAGCCTTTGTTGTAGTTTTCTATTTGAAAGTGTTGCCTTTTCCCTTGTAGAGGGCTTAAAAACGCGTTTTAGCTACTCTAATCTATGAAGATTGCTTGTCTATCCCTTTGTATTTGCAGAGAAGTGCTATTTGCTTATAACGTCCTTCGGAATCTAGCTCTATAGTATGTTCTGTCCCTTGAAGATAATAAGGGGGTCGATAGCTGTTCTATCCATGCAGATGCACTCAACAGCAGAGACCTATTCCTGCCTTCCTGGATATGCCTGAAAACATGTCCTAAGTGTAGAATTGACTATAATTCGTGTAGATTGCATTGTTCCAATTGAAAATCTAGTCTTATCTATGTTATAAGTGTTGTAGTTTTCGATTTTTTGCTCTGTTATAAGGCTCTTACACACGTCAAACCACCCCCTTAACACCTCTTTTGTCACCCCATTCATCCTTTGTGCCTTAACTCTTCTTCCTAGCTTAACGTGTAGGTTAGGATGCTTTTGAATAAACCGTGGCACCCAGTCTTGCCCAAGCGGGAATTTAGGTATTTGAAGTTGTAGTTGTTGAGTTTGAGATTGTTGAGTTTGTAGCTGGCTTTGAATGCCACGACCTTGGTAAATGCAACACCTGTTTGTACGCACTTCATCAGCTACCTCTCTTAAAATCCGGTGGCTAGGAGCATAGCCACTGCTTGTAAGTTGCTTAATCCACTTTAAAAGAGTTTGTTCTTGATTTTTTGATAACAGCTGATGGGGTAACGTAAGTCATGGTGTAACCGGGCTAATGGCGTAACCGGGCTATGTACCTTTGCAGCAGAATTTATATATGAAGGTACTTAAATCCACAAACTTTAAACTTAAATAACTCTATTAATAAAATTATTAGAACTTATTCCTCGTAGACTATTACTGTTTATATACTAATATACTATAGTTAAATTCGCGAGAACGTTAGCTAGCCTTATTAATGAGTTATTTATAGTTTAAGTTTTGCCATACTAATATTTTATATGGTAAAAGTTTAAACCTTAATTTCTCTTGTAAAACAAATCTAGCACTACTAGCGTTTTTATGCATATTATACTAGCATATAAAGAGTAATAGTCTAAGAGAATTAAGGTTTATAATCACTATGATAAAAGTTATTAGGGTTTTAAATCCAGTTAGGTGACCTTCAATTTGGTGGGGTGAGTAGGTAGCCCGGTTACGCCATTAGCCCGGTTACACCACGACTTACGTTAATTGCGCGTCTGCTTGTGTATGCTGTATACCACGTACGCGTCTCCGCACAGTATCAGGCCTTAGGTCCAAAGCAATTGCTGCAGCATTTGCAGATTTGAATTTTCCAGTCTGTACTCCTAAAACAGCTTCAGAAAGTCGTAAATTGCGCTCCTGAGCCTTTATACTCTTGCGCTTGACCATTGTAGTAGATGGGTGGTCTGGTCTGGATTTTGGTGGGGTAGCCGGTCGGGCCATGTAGCCGGTCTGACCACTACCTACGTTATGGCAGGTTTGATGGGTTGGTGGACTTGACAGAGCTGGTCAACTCCACAGGTCAGCTCACCTAGGTTTGGAAGACCCGACACTTATTTGACCAGACTTCCTCTGCAACCTCACGTAATATCCGATGGCTAGGAGCGTAGCCGCTTATAGTAAGGCCCTTACCTTAATCCACTTTAAGAGAATAATTTCTTGGTTTTTTGAAAGGTGTTGCTGTTTCTGACGCGCTTCTGATCGTGTAGGTGTGCCACGCATGCGGCTACGCACAGTTTCAGCCCTTAGGCCTAAAGCCTTAGCTGCAGCATATGCAGTTTTAAATTTTCCACTCTGAACTCCTAAAATAGCCTCAGAAAGTCGTAAATTAAGTTCTTGGGCCTTAACACTCCTTTTCTCAACCATGGTGGTGGTGTTGGTGGTGAGGTTTGGTGTGGTGTTGCGGTCCTGGATTTTGGTGGGGTGCGCAGATAGCCCGGTTACCCCATTAGGCCGGTTACCCCACGACCTACGTTAGCGTGAGGTATTTAGCAATTCAACATTCTGTAGATACTTTAGGCGGTAATTTAGACTGTTAATATAACGGTTGATTATAGAACTGCCACCTAAACTTTCAAAATTACTAAATTGCCGTCTAAATTTTCAAAATTACTAAACTGCCAAATTAGATCTAATAACTAGGTAGACATCTACCTTACAAGTGTAAGTTAGCTAACTGCTATAAATTATAACATACTTAATGTCTAAACCATTAAACTATGCAAAAGTAGAACACCTATAATTACAGTAACGTAGGTCGTGGCCTAACCGATGGTATGGCCTAACCGACATAACGTAGGTCGTGGCCTAACCGATGGTATGGCCTAACCGACATAGTGGGGTTGGG
>JPJU01001784.1:0-12618 GCA_000750735.1 Pseudogymnoascus sp. VKM F-4246
GCTCGGTAGGGGGGAGGGTGGCAGTGATTCCATGGAGAATGCGGTCGTAGGAGCCGGTGATGATTTGGATTGTGACGTTGCGTCCTGCAGATGATTTGGCACCTGCTTTCGAGGCTTTGGCTTGCTTGGGAGCATTGACGGTTTTCGTTTTCTTGGGTGCCGATATGGGCTCATCCACCGGTGCCGCCGCAGCGGTGAGGTTTTGGTTCCGCTTGCGTTTTGCCATTATGATTGTTGGTTTGGTTGTGGTTTTGGTTGTGTTGTTGACTTTTGGAGCTTATCGGAAAAGTTTCTGGAGGGAAAATGCTCAGAAAATTTAAGGTTTCTTTAGTGCCGGGTAGAGTTGACAGGGAGGGTCTACATCATTGATGATCAGAAGCATGTCGGGTTATTTAACAAACAATGATTCCTTTAATGAATGAACAAAGTAGACTATTATACTTATTTATTTGAGCTTTATGGAGAACTTACTTATATTTCGGTGTTTACACTTTAAGATAGTTCCATTAGAACCGATATCCTGAGCAGGGTATATTTCTTAAAATTTCAACTTTTAAAACCCAACCAGAGTTTGCAAAATCGAGAAAAGGAACAGCGAAAATCACTAAATCCAATAAATAAAGTGCTTAATTCCTCTTAAATTACCATATGTACTAGTAGAAACTATACGTACTTGCCACTTAGAGACAAAGGATATTCTCTTGACCGAGCGTCTAATGAATACCACCCAACATATCTGCCAATCGCCATTCCCCTCGACTGATATTATAATATAAAATAATACTATAGAATCTCCAGAATAAAAAAAACATAAAAAACCATGTCCAAAGCTGTCAAACCAACATCGAACACCGTTCCCTTCACCACCCAAAACCCCTCCACGGCGCCGAGGCCGGCTGCCTCTTCAATTCTGGCTTCGATGCTAATGCGGGCTTTTTCGCGTGCGTGCCCCAGCCAGGCGACGTAGTCGTCCATGACTCTGCCATCCATGCCAGCGTGCATGAAGGGATGCGGCTCTCACGTGCTGGAGCCCGTCTACCCAGACCAACCCAGCACTCCCCCCTGCCCACCACCGCGCGCCCGCAACAATGAAGGTCCTAACCCTCAACTTCCTCACCTGCGCCGTCAAGGCCTGCAAGTCCTCCTCCGCCTCCTTCCCACTGCACCCCAAGGACGCCGAGCTGGTGTCTGAGGACCTGCCCACGAATGCGAAGCTGATCGCCAACTTGCTGCCGCGACTGGATTGGGAGGCGCTCTCTACTGTCTCTGCTGAGGTTTGTCTCTCTTCCCTTGCGATACTCGCATCATGTTTTCTTGCACAACTCTATGTTTGGCTAGCGCAAGATAAGAAACTAACCTCTCATAGCTTGGTCTCCCTGCCCTTCCTCCCGCAGCACCAGAACCAGAGGACCTCGAGAAGGATGAACAGCTGCTCAAGGACCTGCATGTCCTGTTGATGGAGACGCAGATTAGCGCCGGGAAGCTGGTATGCGCGAACTGTGGACACGAGTACGTTGTGAGGGAAGGAGTTGCGAACTTCCTGCTGCCGGATCACCTGGTTTAAGGGCTTTGACGCGGAGAGATAAGAGGAATGGGAAGAGGGGACAAGAGGCGTTGGGCGTTGGGGTGGTTTTTGGTGAATGCATGCATACCGAGGGAGTGATAAGAGGTTTGGGCTGTATGTCGAATACCAGGGAAAAGCGTATAGATCGAAATCACATCAACATATCAGAACAAAACGAGCAATCACGAGCACAGGAACAAAATCATGTTCTACAATGCCTTCCATTCTACTGTCAGGCCCTGACTCCGCCTCATGTCCTATGTTGAGGTCGCTGGACGCCCAAACCCTGTTGAAAGATCTCCGTAGTCCGTCCCGTCCCGTCCGTCCTCGCTGTGCTGCAGTGCGATGCAGTCTTAATAGTACAATACACATATATACGTCCCCACACAACCATGCACTTACACATCCCCCCTCCCATATCCTATACCCAGGCAAAATATGACCACAAAATTACCCCACCCTGGGGTGAAGGCTAATTAGTCGTATGTCAACTACCCCCCACACAACGGACAAAAATAAAAGCGTAGAAGACCAAACGCCATGCGCCCCATCTCCCTGGATTTTCCCGCCGGCGCCGCGCAATGCATGATAGATCCAAAGGGAACAAAGGCGTCTTAGTTGAGGAAGCCCTTGCAGGCGACTGTGCCGCAGAGGCACGGGATACGATCGTCGCTGCCAATCTCGCGCTCAAACTTGTAATCGTAAGTGAGCTCCTCGTCTGGATATCAGGTTAGCATGTGTCTTTCTTGGGTTGGTACAGGGGATCAAACTTACTCAGCTTAATATCGCGGAGGGCGTAGATGACAATGCGACGTGTGCCCTCGACCTTGATGATCTTCGCCGTGCAGTTGGGCATGCAGCTGTGATTGATGAAACGTGCGATTCCACCGCGTTTCGTGGCGTCAACGACTGTGTTCTCGTCGATGCGAAAGAGGTAACTGCTTCCGATGCCGCTCTTGAGGTAGATACGCTCACGCAGATCCGCAACCGACTGGCGCAGCTTCTCGCCCACGTACTCGATGATCATATCATTCATGGCAATATTCTCCATGGCGTACAGGCCCCAGTTGTGGATAGCAGAACGAGCAAACTTGACCGGCTTCTTACGTTTCTTGAGCTGGTTGAAGCGCAGTGCGTCGGCCTCGCTGCCGAGTGTCTTCTTCTGGTCGTTAAGATCAGCAACGAAGCGGCGGTTGTTGACGCGGTTGGCACGAGATGAATCCTTGGAGACGAGCTTGTCGGCAGCAGCCTGGGCAGCTTGAGCAACTTCCGAGGGATCCTCCTTTCCATCCCTCTTGGCCCGTGCTTGCCGTTCCTCTCGGTCTCTCTGGACCTTGATGCGATGAGGTAGATACTTTGACTTCTCCGAGTTGAGAATCTTGGTCGTTCCCTCGGTTCTCGCAGACCCAGTTGAGTTAGGAACGTAATAACCGTTGATGGAAAGAGGGCTTGTGATAGCACCCCTATATCCACCCGCCTTGGCAGCTCGTGTCTCCATTTGCTGCCAAGCCCATGTGGGAGCGCTCCCGATCTCTGCCTTTGGTCCGTCTCCCAGTGTCGAGCGAAGACCCTCTTCATCTTCCTCGTCGAGGGCAAGGTGCTTGAGACCAGCCAGATCAAGGACCAATTTGGGGTCATCGGTGACCGTGGGCAAAGGAACGGTTGTGGCTGCACCCCACTCAAGGTCTATGTCCACCACAGGATCAACCTCGTAGATGACATCAATGTCTGAATCAACTTCAGAATCAACGACCTCTTCTTCCTCCTCCTCCTCCTCCACTAGCTCTTCCACTCCTTCCTGTTGCTTCTTCAGAGCCTCACGCTCCTCAAAGAGTTGCTTCTTGGTCTTCTTCTTCTTGGTAGGCTTCAGGCCCTTCTTCTTGAGAAGAGCTGCAGCAGCATCGGGAAGAGGGCTTTCGCTGTTGTCATCAAGCAGTGGCGTCTCATCCCCATCAGTCATGGCAATATCATCCGCCGATGGATCTTCACTGCCAATCTTGTGGGCAGATACCTCGAAGACCGCATCGCCCGACTTCTTCTGGCGTTTAGTGACCTTATCGGCCTTCAGGAGCAATTTTCTCTTCTTCGATGGTGCAGTATCTGAGGCGGCAACACTGGCTTCAGTCATTGAATCATCAAAGTCCACCAGTGCTTCATACGACTCGCGCAACTTGGATCTCGGCAAGAACGAATCATCTTCCGACTGTTCATCCTCATCGTCCGAGCTGACCCTGCTTCGTGGTCGAGATTCAGGTTCCTCCGTATCGCGGGCTGAGATGCGATCTTCATTATCATCATCCCAATCGTCGCGGTCGGTGTGGAAATCATGCAAACGATGTGGGTGCCGACCAGGCTGGATAACCGTCTCCCTCTTGCGTAATTTGCCCCGTCGCTTCTCCTTAGCCTTGGCTTCTGCCACAAGAACCGCCTTCTTGGATACGCGGCCCTGTGCCTTGCGAATCCTAGGGAGTGCGGTGATGTCGAGCTTACCCGCCTTGAGCAGTCGTTTATCGACGATTTCTGCCCTAGAGTTGGGAGTGCCCACAGGCGTGGTATCCTCGTCTTCGTCATCCAAGAAGGCAGGAGGGGCCTTGGAGTCTGCTGGATCTGCAATGTTCAAACGTCGTCGTTTGGCAACGTGATTGTCGGGATCCAGATAGGAGTACAGTGCAGGAGCAGCGACCCTGGTTTTCAAGTCCTTAATTAACTTTTCGGTCAGTTCTCGAACAACGACATCCACAGCCTCTTTTGCTGGGTCGAAGTTCTTCGCCCGCTGCTTCTTCTCCTCCTCAAGATCAGCCTCGTCATCTCGCTTCCTTTGCGCAGCGTCATCTCGTTCCCTATGACTCTCCGTTCTACGGCTTGGGCTAGGATGACGCCTATATGATGACCTAGGTTCGGGGTCTGCTGGTGCAATCTGCCCAGTTCCCCATTCTGCGTGAGGCTTGTGGTCTTCATTCTTCCCTTCGCTGCCAAAGAGGAAGATTTCCATAACCATCGTATATGTGAACAAGGACGTGCCGTTGGCCTGCCTGAGACACCTTTGTGCATCTAGCCGGCCCTTGACAGAATCCGGGAATAAAATGAAATATCCGGTCTTGTCCAAGCGCAGGTTATCGAGTTCGAAAGTGTTGAGCTTGTTCTTCATATGCTTAACACTGGACCCGAGAACAGGGACAGAGTCGTGCCCAACAAATATGTATGGCTGGGTCTTGATCTGGGGTTTGATGGGAACCAGCTCAATGAGCTCTGAATCCCTTGGTGGGCGAGGAGCAAACGCTGGCACATGGCCAGGCCCGCGCGGAGGCGGCCTGGCTGCAAAGGACGATGCTGGGCCTTTTGGAGCTGTCGGTGGAGGTCCAAAGGTCTTCTCTCCATCACCAACTTTCACGTCCGGTTGGGGCTTTGATGCCACGGCCTTCTTCTTCTGATCCGCCACGACCTTTGTAACCAGCCGCTTGCTCCTGACACCGTCTCGGTCGAATTCCACCCTGACGTTTGTTCCCCCCACCTTCTCGCCATTGCCCTTCCTCACAGCTTGTTTTGCCGCGTTAATAGCGCTCATCTTCCTGCCCGACTTATCGCAATCTGTGTAGCGGAAAGTCGCAATACCGAGGGGCGTCCCGGTTTCCGGGTGCATCTTGTTGCTGCTCTCCTGGATCTGGCCATAACTCGCAAATACGTTAAGAACCAGTTGTAGAGGCATGAGCGGGTCGAATCCCGTAACCATTACTTGCGTAGGAGGCCCTGGCCCCACCGAGATCTTGGGGTCAAATTGGTAAGGTCTCAGAAGCATGGGCTCATGTCTTAGTCGTGCCTTCGCGTGCAACGCATAGTCAATGTCGATTTTGCGGTCGCCGCCGACAATGCGCGGATCCGCCGGGGGAGCGTCATCTTCCTAATAACCCGTTAGCACTCAATGCACTCGTAAGATGACGCTCCCCACGTGGTTTATACATACCCAAGTAATATCCTTATATTTGACCTTCGGTTTTGGTTTTATGCCAGACTTGTCGAGTTGCGGATCGAACATGCATTTCTGGCCCTTGGGCTTATCTCGATCTCGCACTTGTGGTCGTTGCGGTTCCGACATCTCTTGTGCGGGCGGTGTGTCCTGGGGCACGTGCTTCGACGAGGAAGATTCTACGTGCTCCAAAGACGATGGGGTTTTGAGGCCTGCTTTGGGACCTCTCGGGCTCGCTACTTGTCCGATAGGTGATGAGTCGTCATTCGTCAATGGCGTGAGACTGACTAGGTTTGCGGTTGCCGCGGCGCCAGTGTTCTGTGCAGTGGTGCTGAAGACTGAAGACGCGGTGCTAGTGTGCGAGCTCGTAGATCGGACACAGTTCAGTAAGTCTCCCTGTTGTAGCTCGCCCTCATCAGCCGCCGGCGCGAGTATATTCGTATCACGTACTCCCTCGTCGCCAGCCGCGCCAGAAATACTGCCCCGCCCCGACTCGTCGCGTGACCTGGAGGCGATGTGCGCATCCCGGTCTGCATTCACGGGCTCGAGCAGCGGGGAATCGAGGGGTTTCGACTTTGTGCGCTCGCGCTCCTTGGCCCTGTTCTTCGCGGCCCGGGGGGCTGACGGGAAGAAGTCCGAGAAGCCCGCCGTCGAGGCGCGCGACATGGTGCTCGCTGATCGGTTCAACCCTGGCTCCCGCCAACCATCGCTCTTATGATGTAGGAGGTCGGAGTCAGGTCATCGGTGGAATCTGGGGGGCGGCGTGGCCGATAGAAATGTACGCGACGTGAAAGGCCAGAGAGTCACGTAACGCGACGTCAGGAGCGCTTGCGTCGCGTTGGGTGGGCGATCTACGCCGGAGAAACCTTGAAATGAGTGTAAAAGGGATCGCAACAATTAGATTATGTGAAACAATAAGGTGGAGGGTCGTGAAAGAGGGAACGGTGGTGCGATGCGTGAATGGAATTTAGGTATGAGGTCGGAACTGACATGCGCTTCGAAATTCATGCCCGCGAGATCAAATTGGCCAACCGCCACTAGGCTGAGTGCGGACACTAGTACAAAAATTACTTTATGCCTTAATTACCAGGCATTAATGTTATAGGAGCCATGACACGAGTACCCCCACCACCCCTATCTCTCCTTTTAACTTATATGTGAACAATGTAGATTAATTATTATGGAATTACATATTGCAGAGCTTCTCGTACTTCCTGCACTTTTTTGGAGTAGATTTTACTTCATTCGTAATCCCCATTCAGGGAACTTCAACGTATTAACCGTACACGCTATGCCGTGCCATGCTTATGCCAACTCATCCAGGGTATATCACCAACCTAAACCTTAGTAATTCTGAAAGAACCTCAGTTGTTTTGAAGAGCCGCGGCTCTAGACTTGCGTCTCAAAAGCGCCAGCCTTCTCCCAATGTGCCCAAAGCACAAGACGGAGCAAAACAGAACACTCATGATCCAAACCGCACTTCCGAAGAGCTCAGTGTTGTCGCCTTGAGCGTAAATGGATGGGTGGCCAGAGCCGGAGGTGCTGTTGTATGACGAATGGGTA
Organism: Pseudogymnoascus sp. VKM F-4246; assembly: GCA_000750735.1. Classification (NCBI taxonomy): domain Eukaryota; kingdom Fungi; phylum Ascomycota; class Leotiomycetes; order Thelebolales; family Thelebolaceae; genus Pseudogymnoascus; species Pseudogymnoascus sp. VKM F-4246. The sequence goes on from JPJU01001784.1 coordinate 7,092, forward strand.
GCAAGCGGGCTCTGAACCATAGTGGAATCAAACATGAGTAGTCCAGTAGTCCCGATTAACCCAACGGTGACGGAGAGAACAAAGCCCGGCTTCGAGCGGTCCAATAGATACCACAGGAATGGGTTAACAAGGGCAAGAGTAAGAGACGCTTGCAAGGTTGATGTCCAGGCAAGTTTGCGCTGTGTCGTGTTAGCTTAAACAAATTCCTTTGAGGAAACGGGGGACCTACAATAGCAAAAGCAATGCCGAAAAACGCCCCAATACTTCTAACAACCGGAGTCCATTGTGCTGCCACTCCTTCCTCTTCGTTCTTCCCATCAATGACTTTTCCGCCAACGGCACTGTTTGTTATCTCTTCGCCAAAGTAATCCTCCCACATGCCATCAAACCACGGCAGCGCGCTTCCCATCGCCACACCCGCCACACCCCAGAATATTAAGTACTTCTTGTCGTAGCTTGGCTGTATAAAGCCTTGCGAGCCGAAAGGTGCGAGGCGCTGTTCGTTATGAAGGTGTGTCACCAGCAAGCCATATGCGGTGCCGAGGAGAAAGAGCAAGGCCGATCGCAACGTGAGTCCAATGATTTGTAGGTGCAGTGGTGTGTGGGGAACCACATGCGGCGAACGAGTCCGCGGTCTGGTTGGCAGGTTGGAAGCAGCCGGGGAGAGCGGCGTCATGGCGCCGGTGCCAAACGGAGTACCGGGCTCATTGTCCACCATCTTCTCCGTGAACGACGGCGAGTATATCCCGAAGAGCGTCGAGGACGTCAGATTGAGGATCGAGCGCGTCGGGTTTAAGCTTGGGGTTTCGGAGCCGCTATTGCCATGGCCACTGCCTGACCTTGCATCGAGATGGTTTGGGGAACTCGGGCGCACCGATGGGGTCGAAGCTTCGGACCCGGATGGCGGAGTCGCGCTTGTGAGGTTGATATCGAATGGGCGTCGGGGGACCGGACGGACGATGGGAGGGGATTCGTAAGACATGATGGCTGTCTTTCTATCTGCTCGCGGCCTGGATTAAGAAAGTGTTCGGCCGTGGAGGGTATTTGTTGGGAGCTCCGAGTAAACGGGTGAGAGCTGTGCTTCACATGCGCTGCTTCGCGAGAGGGCCGACAATGATCTACAGCAATGTGCTGCGTGCGAGGCCGTATAGAAGATAGATGCAACAGACCCGTAATAGAGTTGTAGTGCCAGTTCAATTCGTGAAGTTGAAGAAGAATCCCACGATCGTTGTCCTCGTGTTCTCGTGTGTGGGTTTTGTGTACAGGGGGGTTAAAGTTTCAGCCTTGTCGGTATGTGCTCGGCCGCAAATAGTCCCCAATAGAATATTCTCGGCCTGTCAGAAATTAATGACGCAGGCAAAAATATCAAATCCGAGAGAAGCCCATAGAAAATAAAATGCTTATGGTAGCAATAATAATAAGAGTTTGTTGTTGTTGGAAAGAGAGTGAAGAGGAGAAGGAGGGGAAGTAATCGTTGTGGTACTCGAGTAGCTGAAGTATAGCTGTTGTAACTCAAGCTATGTGGCCGGAAGGCACAGTCATCGATTCATGGAGTGCACCTGGTGCCTCTCTCGGTCTGTTTTCCCTCCACACAACCCAGCCAGTTTACCAGCACACACCAAATCCATGGAGCAGGCACGCATTACGAAGAACGACAACGGCGGTTTCCTAATTGGTCAGTAACGACGACTGGTGCATCGTTAGCTCCTGTATACGGTTAGGCCCGCAGACCACCATCGAAAGATACTTATCATGTGATCCGGGTCCAGCCCAGATCATCCCTGTGTCTCCTCCTTTTTCACGGCCACGAGACTGGTTGGGAGAGTGAAGGTGCTGCATCCACGTGCAGCAGAATGGGGATGCAGCAATGAAAATGGCAATGCGGTGCGAGGTGAGGATGTGACATGCAGATCCTGTGCCGCTTCCAAGGCCAGCGAGCATACATACATGCGGTCATCACATATCATATATGGATCAGTATATCATCATCCCGGGTGGTATATATTGTCACAGATGCACGAACGAGCAAACAAGGTAATATGAGGAAGGAAGTCAGCTTTCATTTCGGCGAATATTAACGAGTATTAAGGTAAACAGAAGAACATGCAGAAACGAAGTGACACAAACGCCCGGCCAGAACACCACCACCGGGTATATTCGCAGAAAAACAGAAACAAACCGCGGATCCTTGATGGAAACCGCAAAGGTAAGACTCTCGAAGAAAAAGAAAAAGCAAAAACAAATCGCGGGTCCTTCATGGACACCGCGAATAAAAAACAGAAAACAAACGCGGATCCTTGATGGAAACCGCGTTGCCGAGCAAGTGATGGCAGCGAGGCACATCAGCATGCCGGCGACGCTGAGAAACACCGAACTCGAAGCCGAAGTCGAGAAGTGCCCAGGATCCGGGACGAACCAGCCAGGGCGCAAGCAACGAGCCAAAGCCGGATCCAACTTGGTGACCGAAGCGGAGACAAGACATCTGACGACCTGCCAGAAGCGAGTTCCAACCACGGCAACCGAAGAAGGAGACGCCGAGCTCTGACCCGACGGCGCGGAGTCCTCAAGCATGGTCGCCCGCGAGCAGATCCATGAGCAGCTCTTCTCGTGAGAGCCACGACTCGAGCGACCGGTACTGTGGAAGAGTCAGTGATGAACATTGGATGAGGATGAGGATGAGGGAGGTGGACTTACCATCGCGGATCTCTCTGCGCGCGAGAGAGATCGGCTCTTTGCGAAGAGCGCATCGATGCGGGACCGGGCTCGAGCCTCGGCGCGGTCGGGAACGGGAACGGGAACCGGATTGGCGACGGCCACGGCAGCGACAGCAGCTGGGCCGACGGCCGGTGCAATGTCGACGATGTTGATCACCTCGACGACAGCCAAAGCAAGTGGCAGCAACGTCGGGGCGTCAACAAGGTCGACGACAGCACCAGCACGATCGGTGGTGACAGCCGCGTCGACAGCCGGATCCGAAGCGACGGAAACAAGATCCGGGTCCGAAGGGGCGACCGCGGGCTCCGGCGGCGGAAGGTCGGTGCTGGCAGTCCGACGGCGCTGTGACGACCGCTCACCCGCACCGACGTCCTCCACATCTCTGGAGCGTTTGCTGCCCGAACGAGTCGAGCCCAAGACGCGAGTCCCAGGGGCGGAGGGTGCCATCAACGGCGCGGGGAGGTCGACGGCGTCAGCAGCAGGGGAAACCGAAGGACGTCGAGAGGGGAGTCTGGCGCTGAGACTCCGGCAGCGGCGCTGTGGCGACCGCTCGCCCGCACCAACGTCCTCCACATCTCTGGTGCGCTTGCTACCCGTGGAAGCTGGGTACAAGGCGCGAGATCCAGAGCGGGAGGGTGCCGGCAATGGCGCGAGCTCGCGGGGTTCGCTGGGCCCGGACGCCGAGCGTCGAAAGGGCGGAGGAGGCGCGCTGGTACTCCAGACGGAGTCCTCGGAAGCCTCGCGCGTGATCTCGCGCTCTCCATCGGACGGAGAGGCAGTGCGGATCGGAGAGGCGCTTGGCAATGGCCGAGGGCTGCCGCTGCCGCTGTCCGAGTGGCTGTGGCCACGAGATTCCGAAGATTCTCGTGCTGGAGCCGAGTTCTCGGAGAGGGCTGGAGACCCGGAGAGTCGAGGCCCGGACTCGGGGCTGTTGGCGCGGCTGCCGCTGGACCCGACGACCCAGTTTGCCGTGCGATCGGCACTGACTTGCTCGATCGACGGGATTGGGACGTCGCAGTCCAGGGCGCCGGTCGAGGAGGAGGAGGTCGATCCGGTATATGAAGAACCGGAGGAAGGAGGAGGGCGGGGCAAAGTGAGCTTGAGGTGGCGTGGTGGTGGCATTGTTGGTGGTGGTGGTTTCTGTTGTCGAAAAGTTTGGTTTTGGTGTTGGTGGTGGTTGCCGTTGGTCGCTGGTTCTTTTGATTGATTTCCGATAACTGAGGAATCGAAAGAGAGGAAAAAGGAGGAATCGTGAGCTTCGAGGAGGATATATAGGAGGGAGCCTCAATACGCTCCATCCTGCCATTGTCGCCATGAAGCTTCATTCTGAGGGTGGAAGCTGAATTGTGAGTGTGCCGACAATAGGGGCTAACAATGAAGCAATTGGCGCTTAATAGCTGACAATAGGGGTAAGCGCGGATTACCGCCAAATCTTCAATAGACAATACAACTGACAATAGGAAGCGGTAATTTGACAATAGGAAACGGTAAGCGACAAACTAACAATGGGAACTGAGCACCCACACCTTTCTCTTTGGTGCTTCACCAAAATTGATGATATTCCCACCACTTAAGATATTTACTATGCCAGCCAGGAACCCGAAGCCGGGGGTTGCGAAGTTGGGAATTTACAACAGCAATTTAACTTCATAGAATTTATTCATCTGAATACATATTTGAGTAACTGACTTCAAATATTCGTATAATACTGCCAAAATGTGATAATGATACCCACCCGTGATCGAGAACCATAATTTTTTGGCATAATTGCTGCACACACTCCATGTCGTACAGAGTCACTGAGAGGCACAAGCATTCGATTGAATTACCAATTCTTAAAACGACAGCGTATTATCATCAAATGTAATCAGTCCAAACATTGAACCAAAAAAGTCATGAAAGTGGATGCTGTTCAGACAACGTAGTGGCACCCCTGTCAAAAATCCCCCAGCTAGCAGAAGAGCCGCACCTTAAATCGCGACCGACCCAAGAACCCGCCTCGGCCATCCCCAGGGTCCATGAATTATTCTGCCTCGCGCGCGCAATGAGTCTCAACGCCCTCGCCTCCAGCCTACGGCGGACCGTCCGGCCCAGGGCAAAAGTGTTATGGACGAGCGACTGGGTGTGCAAGTCGTGCAGGACAAACCGCGGTGGGGTGTTGCATCCGCGGTTTTCCAGCACCAAGACGCCCGTGGACAAGCCGTACTACATCACGACGCCGATATTCTACGTTAATGCTGGTATGCACCTTACAAATGGATGGATTGGATGAAATGTTTCTAACGCACTACAGCTCCCCATGTAGGACACCTCTACACCATGGTCCTCACGGACATCCTCAAGCGCTGGCAAACGCTCAAAGGGCGCCGCGCGCTCCTCTGCACCGGCACCGACGAGCACGGGATGAAGATCCAACAAGCGGCGCAAAACTCTGACGAAGACCCCAAAGAATTCTGCGACCGCGTCTCGGAGACCTTCAAGCAGCTCGCGGCGCGCGCAAACCTGTCCTACGACCACTTCATCCGCACGACCGACGCGGACCACAAGGAAGCCGTGCAGCACTTCTGGCAGCTGCTGCAGGAACGGGGGTACATCTACGAGAAGAAGCATCAGGGGTGGTATTCCGTGAGCGACGAGACGTTCTACCCCGAATCCGGGATCGAGAAACGGCTTGACCCTGCTACGGGGCGGACATTCATGGCAGCGCAGGAGACGGGCAAGGAAGTCGAGTGGACGGCGGAGATGAACTACCACTTCCGCCTCTCCGCGCTCCGCGAACCGCTCCTCGAATTCTACAAACAGAACCCCGCCT
>JPJU01001788.1:0-17408 GCA_000750735.1 Pseudogymnoascus sp. VKM F-4246
GAGGGGGAAGGAGGCGAAGGAGGTGAAGGAGGTGAAAGATATAGCTGATGAGGGTGTTGCATGTCCATTAGAAGAGGGAGATAAAACGCAATAAATAAATAGAATTTCCTCTCATGTTAATTCTTATCGGTGATTTGGTCTCCAAGCTTGGACCACGAGATAGGATGCGGGGTTAGCTATAATACAAGTCTTCACTATCGATTAAGACGAAGCTAGCATTTACCCCTCCAACATGTGGCTCACAAGGAATGTGTGGATAACTATCACAGGCAAATGCACAATCAATATCATCAAAATTTGAAGTTGCGAAGAACACGTTCGTGCTTGTATTGGATCTTGTACTGCTAGCTACTGCCTCTCCATAACCCGCCAGAAAATCTGATTTCCAGTCACTGACAAAGAACCCGCTGGCTGCCCAACGGAAAAACAAAGGTTAATATTCAACCACATCCTCCAATTATTCGTCAGAGGTTTGGTGAAAGGTCGAGAGGTCGAATGAAAGCGATCAAGTGTGTGGACAAGCAAGAATGCAGAAGCCGTCGTGATTCGTAACTTATGAGATTATTCTGATCATAGCCGCGTGATGACGAGATTAGGACGATTCTCGTAGGGTTCGAAAAGGACGTCGTTACCATAAGAAGTCGAGCCAGTAGGTCGGCTGCCTCGAGTTGTCGAATGTCAATGTCGAGTTGTTTGAATCGTAGGATGACCGGCGCCGAAAGCAATCGCTCGCGACGACCGCAAAAGACCGTCATCTCTGAGCTATATCAGATAAGAAAATAATTCCAGTCGTAAAATGCTTTGTTGGAAGGAAAGTGAGTTCAAATAAAAGTCGCTGGGATCAAGAGCCGCCCAACCGTGTTAGCCTTGCGGCAAGCCAGATCTCTCTCAAACCCATGCAGAACACAAGGAGGGGGTCACGACTTGGAGGTACTCAGTGATAAGCCTACTCCTGGGCGTTTCCCTGGCTGCGGCGCATCTTTTCGCCCTCGAGGTTCTCGTAAAGGAGGTAAAGTGCGGTCTCGTTGGCCTTGGCGCTGCCCATGATGGTGAACATTCTCTCGCCAGTGTCATCGTGAGGGGCCTTGGCGATAGAGATTCTGGCGCCGGAAGTCTTGCGGATCTCGCTGATCTTGCTTCCACCACGGCCAATGATGCAGCCAACCATGTCGGAAGGAATGCTGATGTTCTGTGTCTGGATCTCCTCTCCGTTCTCGTCGTGTGTTGGAACGCCACGGCCGGCGGTCTCGCCATCAGATCGGCGGTTGAAGGTTCTTGGGGCCTCCTGGCTGAAATCGGCTCCGTTGCCGGTGCGCATCACACGTGGGCTGCTGTATTCACGGCCCTCGTTGCGAATGCCTCCTTGTCCGCCACCAGACTGGGTGCGGACAACTGGGTTGTAGAGGACAGTTCCGGTTCCGCGCTCCCAATCATCGATCAGGCACTTGCAGATCTCCCAGATCGCCTTCTGGATACCCTCTGGGGTTCCCTGGACCTCGACAATGCGCTCGGTGGACTGGGGAAGCATCTCCTTCTGGGCAACCATCCTGACGCCGGAGGCATCCTGGATGTGCTTGATTTTAAGACCCTGGCGTCCAATGATCGTGCCCATCTGGTTGTGGGAGATGAGGAGTTTGACGGCTAGAGTGGGCGCAATGTTAGTAGGTGCTACGGAGACGATATAAACGTGTTCTTGGGACTTACGATGAGTACCAGTGGTGGAGACAAGTCCACCCATGCCCATCATTGGGGCGCCCTCCAGAAGAGCCTTGGCGACAATCGCGTAGGCCTTCGAGATGGCATCGCATCCACCAGTGATGGTCAGGATACGGTCGTGAACACCCTGGACAACCTTGCTGACACCAGCTTTCACACCGGTCTCGTCACGCAGGTCTGCGACGTTCTTTCCGGCCTTTCCGATAATAACACCGGCCTCCTTGGAAGAGACAATCGCGCGGAGGGTCAATTGAGCAATGGCGTAATCCTCCTCGGTCTTTGGGGCAGGCTCGCCATCTGGTCCAAGGCGCTCGCCATCAACGTTGAGGCGGTCCATCGCGTCAACAACATCTTCAGCGCCAGACTGGTCGCGAGTATCTTGTTGAGACATCTTGAATTGGTGATGTAGGTTTGTTTTGAGGTGAGAGGGGTGTGTTGTTGAGTTGGACGGAAGAGGGACGATCTACACAATTCAAGTCAGCCATCTGATGCCCACCTCACATTAAAGCTAATCGAAAACAACACGGCGCAGTGCTTTGCAAATGACAGGCGGTGATGCGAGTATCATCCACTGTATATCGTGTAGGAGTGAGACTCACTTAAGAGGTCGAACTTGGGTCGTAGAAGGTTTGTTGGAGAAAGGTGGCGAGGGGGGTGCGGTGCGATAGAGTTGTTGGGGGGGTCGGAAGGCTGAGAAGGTGGGTGGTGAGAGAAGAAGGGAGTAAGAAGAGGTGGAGAGGTGAGGAGGGAGGAGGAGCGACAGAGAGTGAATCTGCCTGTGAGGATGAGTTTCTTTGTTGAGAGGTAAGGAAGAGAGGAAGAAGAGGTATCGCAAGCAGAAATCGAGTGGAGAAGAAGGCGGTAGCTTTTGGGCTTTGAGCGTCTCGCTTAGCGCGAAGGGACCTCGTTCTTTTGTGGTGGTTGAAATAAAATTTTACTAGCAAGAGAAAGGCGGGGTCAATATTGGAGTACGTACCAGGAGCTGGCACCACTATAGTCGACTAAGATAGAGGAGATAGAGTGCACTACCAATACACTACTCAGATCATCACTACACTACTGTAACTACTGTTAACCATCACTATATTCGCTCTTTGTTTGTTCTTATTCGTCCCCAGATGTGGTTGTAATCATTGCCCTAGACGCTGGCGCTATATGGGCTATAACCATGCTGTTCGCTGCTGTTTGGCTGCTGCTGTTGGCCGCTGTGGGCTACACTTCTACCCTATGGCCTTCACACAATGCAACACAGAAGGTCTATTGCTGTATTGGGTAGTGCTTGCTTCCCTTGTTCCGGCTTGAAATGCCGTATGAGCTATGGACCAGCCGTTGCACGCTTGCCAAAAGAATCATCCTGCATGAGCTGGCCCCGGAACCTGCAGCCCATGCCCGCGGCCAAGCGTCGTGAACCACTGTGAAAGGTCAGAGGCCCCTTGTCAGCTCACCTCACATCACATAACCCTATAAAGGTAACACTGTGCTGCTCCAGTCAATGGATGTCGACAGTGATATTTGCCACTGTCGCCTACTCATGAAGGTCCCCTTATTGGGTGCTCTCGTCGCATTAATGCAGTGCAGATATGTCCAGCCTCTCGTGCGATTATGATTGATTGCTATACCGTACAACATCGTGTACAAAGGCCGTAGCCCGTCTTTTCTATGTCGTAGCTAAATTTAACCTGCCTTCACTATCAATCGTGTATTATACCATCACGTGTCCGTCTTTTTCATAGGCTCGAGGTCAAAGTCACCCTTGTTCCCTCCACGTTTAGGGGACGCTTGTGGATTAACGTCGTCCTCGTCAATATCGTCGCCGAAGAGAAATGCGCTTCTCTCTCTAGCAGCGCTTGAACCCGGTTTGCGGCTAGATGGTAAAAAGGGCGATGGGCTCTTCATCGATGTGGGTTGGTCGGAAGGAGCTGAGTGCTCGTCTGGCCCAAGCATCCACGCGAATGACGACTGAGCCAGCGTTGACCGGGTAGGAATCCCAGTTGCTGGCTGTTCTAGCTCGCTCGCTCCTGCATTGAGACCTTGCGAAGGTTGGGAAACTGAAGTCCTTGGCCTCCTGGGAATAGTCCTACCGAGTGTAGGGGATGCCCCTGCAGTTGGGGAAAGGGTTTCTACATGAGAATTTGCTTTTTCCATGTCCTGCTGTAGGCTTATTGGAGCAATCGCATCGGTTGCCTGAGATTGGGGTTTTTCTTCGGGCTCAATCCTCCCAGTAACTTCGGTGCCTGCTGCAGTACCCGGTGTGTCCGGCTGTAGCGGTAGGCTGGAGTCCTCCAGGCGGAGCATTATGAATCGAAGCTTCTCAATCGCATCATTGACAGATACCGACTTGGCTGACGCATCCTCAGTTGAGTCGGATGCTTTCTGTATCTCCTCTATTGTGCCACTTAGTAATAATGCCAACGTCTTGTTCCGTACCTCCAAATCAGCCAATGATTTCCCAGACTCTGTTAACACCTCGCTGACCGACTGTGAATTGTTGCGAGGAGCCCTGCGAGGAGATCCAGGGCCGGGTGAAAGCCCTTGCATGTTCCTCTTAACCTCATCCACGGCATCTCGCACAACCTGGTTAATCCCAAGCCTTTCGCCACGCTCAAAAACACCTTTGGCAGCTCCTTGAAGAAGGGCCTCAACGCCGCGCTGCTCTTGTAAGAACCTAGCAGGCGAAGGCAGAGGCGATTTGCGCCCCGAAAATTTGCTATCAGCACGATATGCCTTTGCCCGCCCAGCGGGAGTAGCAGGCACAGGACGCGAAGATGGCGGTACCGGAGCTCGTCCAGAGTATTTATTTATGAGTTTCGCCCCAGAAGATGCATTGAGATTGTCTCGCAGGTAAATAGCATCCTCCACAAACGTTTGAGGGCCATAAGGGGGCGTTGGATGCGGATATTTCAACAGTAAGGTGAGCGCCACAGAGTAGTCGGCATCAAGCACTGTGATCCGTTAGTTTCACTCCACCTCATTATGTCAAATTCTATCTTACACTGCCATCTAATCCTCAGGAGCATCGAAACACAAATCATGTCTATAAGCTCTAGGTCGGGGTCTTCTGCAAACAGCTTGTCCCATAACGCCAATAAGTCTTCGAACGGAAACTCTCTGCCAAAAAGGAGCCTAATCCAGCGTCTAATCATGCTCGTTAGTACTGTTCTTGGCCAGGAATAGCATACCAAATACTTACATGATGAATATCTGAGGCAAGATTTCTATCTGAGTCAGGTGCGAAGCAAGTTCAGGGTCAACCTGGGCAAGTAAAACCTCGTGTATTTGCTTGCTCCTTTGAACTATTGGCGAGGATCCATACTGAGAGCTGGTCGTAGATCCTGCATTGAGCTTCTTATCAGGCTCACCAAGCTCATAAAACGACTTCGCAGTCCTCATGATCAGGTTAAACAATGTAAAAGAATCGTGTTCAATGAAGCTTGCGTCCAGCGTATTGAGCATTAAACGATCGCCATCATCCGACACTGGTCCCTCCGAGACCACTGGCGCCAGTGAATCTCTTTGCACAGCCAATAAAATCGGTGCGGCAAGTTCATGCATTCCTTGCCGGTACCCTATATCCTGATTAATTTTGCAGTATATAAACAATATTTGCAGGAGCGTCTTCTGGGTCTCGGGCAATCGAAAATATGGCTCGTCCGGCATGCACCTTTCGACATCTTGAGCGATTTCGATCCATAGTTGCTCATCTCTACGGAGAGTATTCCAGGGAGACTTCTTAAGTTAGCCATGAGCGGGAGAGGCTTGGAGTGAGGGATCATAGTATCTGTCGTACATTGTCATCATCATTAAGAGGGTCGATAGTAGAATCAAGGTCGCCTGGTCGTTCAATGAATCTCAGGAAGTGAGATTTGAGCGCACTGTACGCAGCCCTCGAGTCATCACTGGTCGCCGCCCATGTGTCACGATCAACACCCTGGAACAATAAGAAGACCTATCCGCAGCGTTACCAGTGTACAACTAAAGGACACATAGCTATTATCCATACTTTCCAACAAACAGAGCGCAAGCCAGATTCGCATATGCTACCATCGTCGGGCTTTACTAGGTGCTGAAGCCCACCAACTTTGGAGGCTCCCTCTGTGGTTTTTTGCCATCTCTGCCTGTCAAGGGTCAAATGGTGATACCCACGTTCTGATAATGTTAACTGACCTCGATTCGTCCAAAGACCTCATTACTGTAACTCTGGGGAGGCTCGTAACTCCCAAGGTTGCTGAGGCTACAAGGTCGTTGGCGAGCTCTGTGACGTGATGGATGACTTTGGCCGCGGTATCTTTCCGCGATAGGGCCTCGCCAGGGTCCAAATATCAACAACAACCTGTCAATTTATATCTCAAGTTTTGACCGAAAGCTACCCCACCTCTGTACGGAAGGCTGTACGGTTCCAATTTAATGGAAAGTTCCTTCTTCTGAGGTTTCCACTCGCCATTTACCCCACCACCTCGAAGGGAGCCACAACATTCCGTGCCTCGAAGATCTACAGTGGAGGACTACACCATCAAGATCCCATCGCAAGGAGCCAGTGATGTCTGCTGATCTTCTCGCCGAGTTCGACTCGTACTATGTAGCCCCGCAAAAGGGTAATTCGAATAATGCAAGTGATGGCGGCAGCAAGCCATCGTCTGGCCTGAATGATTTATCGATTTTTAGCCCGAGTCCTGCCTCCTCAGCGCAACAACCCGACCTCTCCGCCCAATACACTTCCCCAGGGGCCAACAACTCCGATTTCAGTGCGTTCAGTAACTTCAATGCGGGAGATTCTAGGGAAACGGGCAGGCAAGAGACGGAGGACGATGCTGATACCTGGGGAGACTTTGAGAGCCCAATCGCTGATTCGGAGCCGGTCAAAAGCACCAATACCCAAGGATCCAACGACCTGTTTGGTGGGGGCATGGGGAATAAACAGGTAGCAGACGAGTCAAGATACGACACTGCAAGAGTTACGACAAGCCCACAAGGCAATTTCCTATACAATACATCCAACGTAGCCCAACCGTCCGCTACAGGATTTCATACCCAGTATCCGCCGAAACCAAAGCCGAGATCCCCAAGCTCTGTGCCGAAATCTGCATTCCCTAGCAATTCAGATGTTTTATTTGATGCAGATAACATCTCGGACGACGATGACTTTGGAGACTTTGAGACTGTGGTTACGCCGCCACAGAAACAATGGCAAGGTGGATATACAAACGACAGTTCTATCTTGGATGGATTTAATGATACTAAAGACCCGCTACCTATACACACCCAGACGCGCCCATTAAACCCCGCTCTTGCCACAGAGGCACAACAATCAACCTCATTGCAGGAAGAAATCCCGTTCGGGGGCTTGAACCTCAACGGGGCCAATACAGGTGTCAAGAAGCAACGAGATGCCACTTATCCTTCGGCCGCCAGTCCAAATCTTGCACGTCCTCGCACAGGCGCTGAATCTTTTCAAAGTTCGTTTGGGAAACCAGATGTGCAACAATTGCGCCGGACCAACAAGGGGGTGGCGTCGCCTCCGGCGATAATAAAGGAGAGCCCCCCTAAGCATGCCACTGATAATTCCTGGGACTGGGATTCAGTCGATGTTGCGCCCACCGTCGAGACAGTGCAGCCAGCGAAAGAAGATCCGTGGGCATGGGACGTGGCAGACACCCACGAAGATCAAACCCCTCCGTCAAGCGCTCCACCACCGACCAATATTCCTCCGCCATCCGTGCTGCTGACTGTATTCCCCCAGCTCCTCGATCTCTCCCAGTCAAGCCTCTTTCGGCCAGTGTCAAGCCAGCCCTTTTCACTTAAGAACAGGATACTGTCTGACCCATCAACAATCAACTTCATAAAAGCTTATATTCTCCTAGCAACCGTTGCAGGACGGATTATAGCAGGCCGTAAGTACCGCTGGAAACGTGATACACATTTATCACAAGCTATGAAGATTGGTCCCGCTGCAGCTGGAGGAAAGGGTGGCATGAAGCTTGTGGGGGTCGACAAGGCTGAGATAAGTCGCGAAGACCGAGAGGCAAATGAGTTCATTCGAACATGGCAGGATCAAGTGGGCCGTCTCCGCTCAGCTGTTGCCATTGCCAATTCTAGCATCCGAGATACCTCGGGGCATATAGTAGTACCTGAGATCAGTGGCACTATGCCAGTTCGCACTGCAACTGCGGCAGAAGGTGCTGTTACCGCACCCAAGCCCTGTTTCATTTGTGGCCTAAAGCGAGATGAACGGATTTCCAAAGTCGACGTTCAAGTGGAAGACAGTTTTGGGGAGTGGTGGGTTGAACATTGGGGCCATAAAGCTTGTAGGAACTTTTGGTTGGAACATGATAGCAAATTAAAACACAATTGATTATTTACTTTCATGGTGCAGCGTTTCGTGTTGAGTTTTGATATGCGGTGCTAAAGTGTCATCCTGGGTTTCAGCAGATTCAGAAGTTGCCGTCATCAGTAGGGTTTTCTGTAGGTCACTCTGTGGACTTTTCCGTAGGTTACTCTGTAGCTCTTTGTCTCGTTCACGCGCCTCATCTATTCTCTGCATCCATTGGTGAATTCGACCTCGTGTTTCAGTGCTTTTGGTACATGGGTAAGCTTTTTTTATTCTGTCGAGAGGAACACCATGGTAAGTGCTTCGTCGTTGGCGCTCGTACTCGCGCTCGCGCTCTTCTCGTTGCCGACGTCGTCTTCGTAGCATGTACATCCCAGCTGTTATAGCAAGTAAAGCTACGAGATCATCGTCTTCCCCCATGACGAGGAGGAGGGCGATAACAGCCGCTTGTGTAACAACGATAGCGAGGGCGAAAGGGGTCAAGTTTAGTAAGATTACCTTGAGGCTTCGCTACATCGGAATGATGTATGGTCACGTGCAAAATATAAGGTTGTCTTAAACGAGCCTAGTCAGGGCTTCTCGATCCCACAGTTCGATAATCGCTTCGCGAACTTCGTGATTTTGCGACGATTACGACCGACACCAGCAAACCCATTTCAGCTCCGACTCGATAATCAACATCGGTCAAAATGGCGAGTAAGTTTGAGGATGCATCTTCTCCCAGATATACTCTAATGGCGTACCTCTCTAGAATCCAAGAACTCGTCCCAGCATAACCAGTCGAAGAAGGCTCACCGTAACGGGTATGCATCATCCATGACACCACAAATTTTTACAACGCGAGACGGGGATCAATCGCCAGCGCAAATTGAAGGGATATTCCGCCATGCAGCTGCTAATATTTGTGTGCCGATAGTATCAAGAAGCCAAAGACCTCCAGATACCCTTCCCTGAAAGGCACCGACCCTAAGTTCAGAAGAAACCACAAGCATGCCCTGCACGGAACAATGAAGGCACTGGTTTGTCTCGCCACTCGAAGCATATTGATAAATACTGACTCTTTCCAATAGAAGGCGGCCAGGGAGGAATCAGCATAAAGTGGTGTGAGGACTCTCGGCGAACAGGGCGTGGGAGATTTTGATGGGTGCTTGTGGGCTGCGGTCTGCCAGTTGTATCCGGACTGTTATAATGCGCAAATCGGCGAAATAGCTCTGGGACACAGAATTGAACACGATCCAAAGAAACGACTTCAATGACAATGCATGGTGACGTCTCAATTGCTATATAATGTGGATGCCCATGTGTATACAGCTTTTACGGGCTTTCATTCTTGAGAGTGTCTTACGTTCCAAATCAAGTTTAACAGTCCATCGATTTCCTTCACTGACTGTCAAATCTCAATGTTATTATGGATGCTTGGAGGTGATGCTGGAACACCACATATCAACCGTTGTGGTCTAATTCTGGTGGCGGCCAGAATATGTTATTCGAATGGAGCCAGGCGGCATCAATCATATGTCGACCGCTTCGGCCAATATATAAGGGCTTTGGCTTGCCTCGATTTCTACTTTGAACTGTGTGGGCATGTCAGTTCTCCAGATATGGTTGCATCTCCAAGTGTCTACGAAGGTCACAAATTAACTTGAAATATCAATAGTGTATTGTGTCTAGCTAGTGACTGTAAAACTTGGTGGCATAACAGCCTATTATGTCTTGAGCAAGGTTACAATATGATATTGACGACGAGTACAATAATTCAGGGGTATACATAGCGAACGCCCTCATGATTCGAATGCCTTCATGATCCCAATAATCCAGCATTGTAGGCTTTTGGCCCAGGCCTTCGGCATCAGTCGTCGAAAATACCACGGATCTAAATATGTCAGCAGCTGAAAAGCGACATTCTCTGGGAGTGCTCTCTGACCTGGGATACTCGTTGTGTAGGTGCTACGTTGGAAGGGCTCGCGCTCCGTTGTCGAGCCATTGACCCATGTATACTGTGAACTGCAGGGTAACTCTCTTGAGGACCACGAGACGACCCCTTGAATTGTCCATCCTACATTGTAAGTTAGCATAGTGACACCTTATGCAAAACATCAAGGTGGTTGTTCTCACCGTGTCGGTGCCAGCATCCCATCCAAGCAGCTCTTCATCTTCGCCTCCGTACGCTGAAGGATTCCATCTTCGATCCTCTTCATCATCCGGAAGGAACAAGGAATCCGAATTGATGCTTGGTTGTGGTAGCGGAGGCGAATGGCGAAGAGTACGAGCTCGGTGGCCCAGTTGGGTGACTGGCGTCGCCCCTGAGCGAGGCGGAGGTTGCATAGATGCCGCTGGTTGTTGCACAACATTCGCAACAGATGGATCTTCCGTATGTTCTCTTGAAGGTGCTGAGGTCGAATTCCTCATTATTGTATTTGGCAAAGGAACAGCCGATGTAGCTTTGTAGTCACCTATGGTCATTAGGATAAATTCGCTCGTTATCCCTTCGTCGCCATATTTCAGCTGCATTGGCTTTGACGGATATGAGTAGGCCGCTGAGACCTCGGTGTCTAAGCTACCGGCATGCTGGACGATAGCCTTGAAATCTTTGACGCTTATAATAATGTGCAGCATATCTTCGACGTTGAACTGGCTGAATTCCGTGGTATCGATGGCTATCGACGTATGTAATGGCTGTTTGAGTACTTCTAGTATTGGGTTAATCAGATTAGCAATGAAACAATGACGATTCTAGGAGCTTCATACCTTTCCCCGCAACTATTTTCTCGGTGTAGCTCGTGAATATTGCTCGCCCATCCTTTGCATAGATATCCAACTGTTCGGTCTTTGGCCCGAAATGGTCAATGAACTCTCTCAACACGCAGGATGGTATTGACCAATGGCTCTTGGACATTTCTGGCTTAAAGAGAGCATGCATCGATGAGGATGACTCAAATGTCAGTTGGTAAGTTTTGATGACACCTGGTCTACAGTTACTTTCAAATCCTACAACTGATTTGCCATGCTTTCTTACCATGCCTACATATCATCTGTGCGACGAAGCGGCTCTTGACTCCTCCAGCACCGTCCTCTACGCTCACCTCGCATCTCTCAATGCCGGTATCCTTTTCACGCAGAGGATCTATTGATCGACCCTTGAATATAGATGCTAAAGCCTATAATATTTAGTCATGGTCCTATGTATGTGACTCGGCTCCCGTCTACCTTGTTGTATAGCCTACAGGTAAACTTTCCCTTCGTGGAACCTGAGGCTCGAGGGGGGTTATATATATATTTGGAGAAAAACTTGTTGGTTGCGAACGTGAAAGACGCATATCCCGTTCTTGTAGTATTTAAAGCTGTCAACACAAGCTTTACAGAATCAGCAATCATAACGATAAATTCTTTCTGCTTTCAATGAACACACGTGATCTCTTGTTGCTTCCAAGGAAACGGATTCGTTGAACTTCCCCAGGCATAAGAGAGCATCATGCATCTTCCCCACTGCCTCGGGGCTCAGAGTAAAGGTTAAGACTGCCATGGAATAAATGTCAATAACAAGGAATAATCTTCTTGTTTTGTGGTTGACGATGATTGCTCAAATATACTTCGGTAGACGCGTGAATTCCGGGTGGGTCTTCCCTCTGGAGATCCAGATGATGGAGATAAGATAACGCGACTCCCCCCGCCTAACACATGTCTGCCTTGTGGTATGTTTATTAACAATTGAAAATTCCTCAGTAATATGGACCTTGGAACGAAACCCAGTCCAGTGGAATTGTACGTTTAAGTTGTTTGAGATACGACTCGTCCACGCGCGGTAGTATTGTCTTTTGAGACCTTTTGAGGTCCTGTGTTGGCAATGGCCTCTCTTCCGCCTGATCTGATGAACATGATATGTGAAGAACTCGCACTCAGTCACGACTTCCGGACGCTTTTTCGACTTTGTCTATCAGGAAAGCAAGTGGCAGGGGGTGCATTGTGGTGGCTGTATAGGTAAGACCATATTTTCAGTGTCACCAATGTTACTTTCAGAGCAACCGCGAAGCCTGTTTACATTATGGGCGGCTTCATGCACTTAATCGGTCGCTGACTCATACCAGAATTCATACGCATACGTCCATTAGAGGCGGAGAAAGCAATGAAGATGAAATGTCTCGAACAGGTGAATTCAAGGAGACGAGCATTGCAGCACGTGTGGCCCAGCAGAAATGGACAGTATCCCAATGGGCCTTACAGTGGAGCTCAATTATTTTGTCGAGTCTTGGAAGGACTGTTTACCCATACTGTCTCTATATACAATCTCTCGATCTTCGGAACTTGGTTGACCTTCTTGAGGATGATATTTTTCGGGACAATTTCCAAGATATGTTCTTCTCGTCGCTCCAGCCCTTCGGTGAGACGCAAATTAATACCAGAAACCTGAGGAGCAGGGATCGAACGCGAATTATGATCCCTCCTATCATAAATTCAGTGGGAGATTCCATATCTAAATTTGTTGGAGACTCGGCCAGCTTGCTAGGTACCACGGCGGCGCTGGATGCCATTGACCTTTCTGGAGGCATAGATCCGATTGCGGTTCCCACGTGGATTGGAAGACTCCCGAGGCTCGAATCCATATCCCTGTGGGATGGCACCGTTCTTAATGGATATGTCGGCGAGGTTATAAGGAAACACTGCGGAAATTTCAAGAATCTGAGTATCTACACTTGTCATGGAGACAAAGTTGATGTTAATTTGGCAAGTTTCCTGGATGCTTTGCCTACGAATACGTTGAAATCTCTTCGCGTGTTCAGTTATAATGATATCGCCGGGGAAACGTTCCAGGCGCTGAACCAGCACCGAGAGTCCCTCGTCGACCTTGCACTTGGCAGTTTAAAAGCTCCGGCAATCAGGTCTCTCTCCGTGCTCAAAGGTCTCACCGCACTCCAAAATCTAGACTTGGATGACGCCGAAGGCCGCATCAATTTAGAATTGACAGCAAATGATAGTTTCCTCGAGTTGGCCGCCTGGGTTACCAGATGCATGCAACTGAAAACTATTCGCCTTAATAGGCTTGTGGACGGTCCCGCCATTATGAGAGCCCTCTGTGAGAACAACGACATACGATTGAATAGCATCACCCTTACAGGTTACACTTTTGTTAATAACAAAAGTCTCCATGTATCTCTATCCAATCAAACCGAATTGGAGTCTTTGGAGCTCAGGGCGGAAACAGATGAAGACGACTACGACAACACCGTTGAAGATATCGGGGTCCTAGTCTCTTCGATCTGCATGCTGGGGAAGCTTCGATACCTTAACCTACTCGACACTTCCAATAACTTCGAAAGCATTCATATCGAACTCCTCGCAAGGTCATTATGGAAGGTAAGCGCGTTGCGTTGGTCTATGATTCGGTCAAAGTTTCTTCATCATTCTATTTATATAATGGCCTTCTTTTTTTTCTTACTAACATATATATCCAATAGCTTGAGGATCTATCGATCAGTGGCACTACTGTGGGTGATGAGATTTGGGAGGCTGTCTCACTGCTATACCAACTTCGAAGCCTATCATTTCACGCCATGACGACTTTCACGTTTGCTGGAATAATGACATATATATCTAATCTACGGAAAACTAATTATGGCCTTCACTTGTATATCATGAACGCCACTGCTGAGAGCCGTCTGAGCCCTCGCGAACAGGCAATCATTAAGGAGACAATCGAAAATGGGGTCAATGGGCGATTCTCTTTCGTCCAATACAGGGAGGTGGAATCCGATTTCGATTCCGAATCTGACTGATAAACACGAAATTTGCCGTCGGAGTACAGTTTGCAGGCCACGCTCAATGGGAGTTTGGGGGTAATATGTGTTGCCCACTCCGTCCGCACGTATCGTTCTTTATTATGGATAGTGTACAAAATGGCGTGTATACTCTACATTTGGGGTAATATTCAAGTGCACTCTGTTTCAAGGGCGACCAGAGTATCTGTTATGCGCAGGTGGGGGGGTTGCTTCGGTTATAGAGTATAATGAAGATGGTCTCGTGTACTCTATTTCTTGTTTGGAGTTCAATATCCGAAAAACTGGGCAATCTCGATTTTGCCAATGCGGTTGATTTGGAGTTTGATTATTGCTTTTATGTTATGGCTGGTTTGTATGACTAATGAGACTTTGACCCCACTATACATGTTGTCTGCATACGGTGGACCCCTCCACCCCGCCTGTCGGTCAATTATCGACCTAACTAAATCCTCCACCCCAACGATTTAAGTCGTCCGACATGCCACTACGTGATAGACAGGACCTGTAAATCTTGCACCCAAAATGGCCAAAGGACGAGTTCTGGTGATTGCCGGGTCGGATAGCTCTGGCGGGGCGTAAGTCTTGCGTCAGATCTACGCTGGAAATGGACAACAAATGCTTACAATCAATCTAGTGGACTGGAGGCCGACCAGAAAGTCATTGCAGCCCATGGATGTTATGCCATGACTGCTACGGCCGCTCTCACTGCTCAGAATACCACAGGCGTTTTTGGTATTCATGTGACACCTTCGGATTTTGTGCGCAAGCAAATCGACGCATGCCTTGATGATATTCCAGTTGATGTCGTGAAAATAGGTAATTTACCTGTGAGGCACACAGTGTTCTTTCAGTTGTTGTGAGAAGGGCAATAATTAATAATTAACAGGGATGCTGGCTTCTGCGGAAACGGTTCTGGTTGTAGCTGATGCTCTTCGTCGACATAAGGTTAAGAACACCGTTATTGATCCTGTATGAGACTCCCCCCGTGCAGCGGTACAATTTTTCTGACTATAGTGAGGTAATGGTGTCAACCAGTGGCTCTCACCTCCTGCATGAAGACGCCATTAAAGTGATGAGGGAACAGCTGTTACCCTTGGCTACAATTCTTACACCAAATGTACCAGAGGCAATGCTCTTGCTCAGTAATGCGGGAATACATGCCGAGGCCCCAACATCTGTGGATGACCTGGTAAATATAGCAAAGACTGTTCAGTCTCTCGGTCCAGATTTTGTTCTACTTAAAGGTGGCCACTTGCCGCTTCAGAGCAATGGTATCATGGCTTCAGAGGAATCAGAGAAAAAAATGGTAGTTGATGTGTTGTATGGCGCCGGCGCATACATTCGCATCGACAGCGTTTATCAAAAATCAAAAAATACCCACGGTACTGGCTGCTCTTTAGCCTGTGAGTCTATACACCCCTTTATTTCTATGTCTCAGGTGCATTTCTAACTCCGTTAGCGGCAATTGCCTCCAATATTGCAAATGGTTTCGATATGAACAGGGCTGTGAAAGCTGCCTGCAGGTATATTGAGGTGGGTATCAGGACTGCAAAGGATATTGGGGCTGGAAACGGCCCTATAAACCATTTTCATTCGGTTTACACTTTGCCATTTGCACCGTATGTAAACCCCCTTTCAAGCATTGTACAGCTTCTCACTATTTATAGGGGTCGGTTTATAGAGTACCTTCTTGACAGACCCGATGTCAAAGAGGCATGGAAAAAACATACGGAGCATCGCTTTTTGGAGCGCCTTGCCGACGGCACACTCCCTATCGAATCATTTAAGAACTATTTAATTCAAGACTATCTATACCTAGTAAGCAGAATCAAAGGTCTTTGGCTTGCTTTGCTCACCATCCCCAGGTTCAATATGCCAGAGCAACCGCTCTGGCTGGTTATAAAGCTAGAACATTGGATGAAATAGCCGCGGTACGTTTACTAATGTGACAAGTATGACTATCGCTTTTCTAACCTGGATAAAAGTCGGCCAAGGTTGTTACGCATATTATCCATGAGATGAATCTACATGTCGAGTATTGCGAGGCATTTGGCGTCTCCAAGGAGCAAATCCTTGCCACGGAAGAAGATGAAGGTGAGTATCTGCTAGTCGGCAATATATACACACATAGCTAATGATCTATGGAAGCTTGTACTGCATACACGAGGTAATTAACCCTTTTTAACCAACTATTTTGGCACTAATATTTGGCAGATATGTTCTCGACGTAGGCCACTCAGAGGACTGGTTCGCACTTCAGATTGCAATGGCGCCATGTCTGATTGGCTATGGCGTTATTGCACGGAGACTATACGATGACCCATTGACGAAGCGTGAAGGCAACATTTATTGGAAATGGATAGAGAATTACGTGGCAGATGATTTTGCTGAGGCTGTTAGGGTTGGATCTGGTAAGTGACGGATTTCGTGCCAAGCAGAACCATACTCATTTGTGATAGATACTATTGAGAGGCATGCTCTTCTACAGTCTCCAAGCCGGCTGGAGGAATTGGTCAAGATATTCATCCATGCAACTAATGTAAGATTTTTCTTTCCCCGCAACATTTGAGCGACGTTGCTGACATGTTGAAGATGGAAACCGGTTTTTGGAACATGGGGGAAGGGAAGGAATAAGGAAAAAATGTAGAATAGAAAAGTCCGTTGTACCTTTGAGGAGACGGAGCCGGAAATATAACTACATAGTGGTGCAGCCCAGAGCCTACGCAGTGTGGACATGTGAATTGGTCACTGGGATTAAATAATGAGAAAATATATTTGTGAATTGGTCACTGGGATTAAATATAATTTTTAAATTCTCAGTGACCAAGTTTTTAAAACTCCCCCCAACAGTTTCCAGGTTATTATAATACCCTTAATTTACATACGGGTTCCCTTAACAACCTGAGCAACAATGGCACTTGCAGGTCGTTCCTTTTCTTACCAGACTTTTCGGTGGCGCAACCAAAGTAGCGTGATAGAATTATGGTATGGGGTCCATGATCTTTTGTTGCGCTATATCACGTGACCACGTACATTTCGAAAGTAGAAACTTCGAGCCTAGGCCCAAAATAGGGTAGTCCCTTCCGAAAAATAATTTTTGTTTCCTTTCTCCCCAACTGATTACTTGAGTTGGATCCCCCCCATCACTCTTTCCATCAAACACAATCAACAACTCCCTCTCCCCTTATCGACACGACTCGCAGCTCCCAACATCACAATCAGAGCAGCTTCATTCATACCATTTCGGAACGCGAGTCTCTCGCATTTCATCGTCAACGAGTCTAAGATGTCGTACGGAGGCGGATCTTACGGTGGTGGCCGCGGAGGCGGAGGCGGTGGTGGAGGTTACCAAGGGTACGATAAATATGCAAGCCGCGATAACTACTCCAGTGGCTACTCCTACGGGTATGAAAACCTATGGTCTAGAAATTGTTGTGAAGTTGAACGCACCTGGTTTTCATCCTGCTCCATAGCTCCTTTGCCAGCCTTGTCTGGTTCTCAAAGAAGGAGCCACGGCACAGGGTGCAAAACACGAATGACTCCTGTCACATTTCATAAAATTTACTGGGACAAGTGCTAACTTCCTACAGTGG
>JPJU01001797.1:0-41562 GCA_000750735.1 Pseudogymnoascus sp. VKM F-4246
GGTTTCTGAGATTGTCGCTTACGCCATGGTAGCGCTTACGCCACGACCTACGTTAGTGCTAATACAGTATGTAATATGTTAGCATAGACTACTTCAACCTATTAGAAATTGTATATTATATTTGATTTTTGTTAGATGATTTGTATTAGATGATTCTCTTATGTTATGCACGTAATAGCAGGAACCTTTATGGTGGTAAGTTAGTTCAATCTCTTTGGAAAAGTAGGATGGCAGTTTAGATATTGGCTTACTCGGGGCTTAAGGTTAGAAGGAAAAAACTTATCTAAATTCTAAAGGTCTAACTAACTGTTCGTACAAAGCTGTTTGTACGAAGGGAAAACTCTTTGTATAAACCTACTAGCGTACTATTCTACTGTGTACTAGGTTACTACGTGATTATATAAAGGTTCTAGCTTTAGTCTGACCCTACACAAACCCGTGTTCTTAGTTACCATGTGTTTGTTTGTTTGTTTAGGTAGGTTACGCCTACTTCTCTAACACATCTCTTAAAATACATCTCTTAAAAGACATCTCTTGAAAGACATCTCTTAAAAGACATCTCTTGAAAGACATCTCTTAAAAGACATAACTATATCATATAGTAACCTACAATTTATTACTATGTAATAAATTGTAGGTTAGCATATGTTTTTCAAGTCATGTGACTTAGGCAGTGAGTGTAGGGTAGTAATTCTATAATTAGCTGTTTCAAGAGATGTATTTCAAGAGATGTGTTTTAAGAGATGTCTTTTAAGAGATGCCTTTCAAGAGATGGATGTCTTTTAAGAGAGGCGGTGAGTGTAGGGTGGCACTTCTGTAATTCTTGAAATTATAGGTGGCAGTTCTGTAATTAGCTGTAGTTAAAAACTCTAGGTTCTTATATTGCTAACAACGTTATCTTGAAAATAAATTATGCATTTGTAGTGTTAATTAGTCTAAGTATGGCGGTATTGCGAGAACCAGATAGATGGAGAGCCCTTGAACTGTTATAATTGTTCTACCAAACTTTTCATGAAGGCAATAGAGAGCTTATTTTAAGCAAATTTAAATCTATATGTAGTTTGGATGATGAGCAAGGTAAACTTGAAAAAGATAAGTGGCAATCCTGATATTTATAGCAGCTATGGGCGGCAACTCAGACACTTTTCGACAATTTGATAGCCGTTGCTGCTGCCATTTACTGTAGAGGCGACCCGCCCGTTCTACATACATGGGTGGAATCGAATCAATGATGGTCTTGTTAAACGGTTTTAACATCACCCGAGTATAATAATACCGGTCAGTTTGATTGACACGAGTCACAAGCAATGAATGGCACAAAGACATTTGTTTATCAATTGATTGCAGCTAAGTTACTCGTTGCCACGATCACTACAAACTCTAAATCGCCTGCCCCTCGATTTTCGGTATCCTCCAGATAAAAAGAGACTGTGAAACACAACTTATACACGCACACGCTGCCGGATCGATGGTATCGAGCGATGGAATGGTCATAAAACAAAACAGATCTTGCTGCACCTTGGCAACGTAAGTAAGTGAAACAAATCAATTGGACCACTCAAACAATGAGTCCTCATGGGTGAGGTTCCTACACAAAAGAAAATTGAAAAGGGACAATGTAGCGGAAGGCTTGCTCGCTCTCGATCATCAGCCCGCCGTGCCAAATGCGACGCACGGAATGCAAAATGACAACTCAAAAATAATTTGGAAACAAAAGGTCTGCCGTTTAGACCGAAAATAGAAGGTATTTTTTAGGGGAAATGTGCATCATGTCCGACTATCGCTTGACTGGGCCCTCGCGGTGCTTGAGTCTGCTTGTTCTCCACCCCTCGTACCATAGCTCTCTGCTTGCTTCGCGTAGCTCGCCGCGCCACTCGGAGAAAACTGCATCCTTGAGGCGGACAAAGTCACAATGCTCTACATTGTATGGGTCAGCAAAACCCCATGGGAATTTGCGACCAATGACTCCGGGCTCATAGATATCTGGGCTGATAATGGACAGTGGCAGGTAAGGGATTTCGTCAGTTGCCGTCATATTCTCACTTGACATCTGACGCTTGTGATGCCTGATTGATCCCGACGATCGGCGATTTTGAGACTGTGGCGAGGACGAAGGTTCCGGGTTTTGAGACTGTGGTGGGGACGAAGATTCCGGGTTTTGGATTGGCAGGTCTGGGCCCGAAGAGTTGTTACCGCTGTGTTGCGAGTCGTCGTCTTCTTCATCCTGCTCATCAATGCGATTTGAGTCTTTGATAGTATCAGAGTCATCATCGAGTCCCAGAGCCTCGAGAGGGTCCAGGTTCGCTTTGCGAAGACTGTCCCAGACAGTTTTCTTGAGGTGGGTCATATGGGCAGTCGTAATAGTGTCGGCCTTTGAGATAACTGGCACAACGGTGGTCTTTCCTTGGAGGGTTCTGAGGACCGAAAGATCAAGGTCTTCGTCCAAGCCGCCAATTAAACGGGGAGTGGGAGCGTACTTGTCGCCCTGGCTGGCCTGGTCGTTCGAGGCTCTTCCTTTTACAGTTGCGATGTTCTTATCAAGGCGAGCTGGGTCGATAATGAGAAAGGCGCAGTGAATATGGGTATCTTGAACTCCCGGTGCGCGGATGACCTTCATTTCTTCAGTGAAAGTCTCCTCGAACTTGCTTTCGAGGAAGGACGACATCTCGCGAAGCTGTAGGTCCACAACAGTCGTGTCCAGTCCCTCGGAGTCCCACAATGTGAGGCCGATCCTCTCTCCATCGATCTCAGTCTCGATGTAATGAGGAATGAAGTTGCCCGTCTTCGCTGCCTGTGCTCCGAATACATCTTCAGGTAAGTCGGTTGGGCGAGTACCTCTCTTCTTTGCTGGGAGCGCAAGGGAGCTCTTAAGGAAATTGAGGAATGAGGTCTTGCCTGAGTCGCGGGCTCCGATAATGAGAATGCTGCATTGCGTTAATTGCTGCTTCACAAGTTATTAAAAATGCGATGTAAACTTACTTGAATGGTGTGGGATCCTTCCTCCTCCTAACACGACGGGGGCTGTTGATGGTGCTAACGGCACTGCTTGCGTAGCTATACCGACCGCGGTGGGTCATGCTCTCAGTTCGCGCATAGGGATCAACCCACTCGCCTCTCTGAGCGCCATTTGAGGGTATCGGTGGAATTGGAATATTGCCCGATCTCATGCTGGGCTCCATAGAGGCGCGTCCATTTTCGTGGTGGTTGGCACCACTTTCCTCACCACCGAAGGTTTGTAGCTGTGGTCCTGCACCACCATTGTATAGGACTGGCAAACTCGGAGCCGGCTTGTTGGCGGCTTCCCATTGTTGTCGCTTCAATTCAAGCTCGCGCTGGTGAGCTTGATATTTCTTGCTTCCTTTGCCGCCGAAATCGCCGGACTTGGATCGTCGCAGAAGTAAGCCCAAGCTCGACCTCCGTGGAGCTTCTTGTTGTTGCGCTGGGGCGTTCTTGTTATCGGGAAGCGCTGGTATTCTGTCCTGGGGTGGCGCAACACCTCCGCTGGGGGTTCGTGGTCTGCTGCTGCTCACCATTTTGATGAATGGGAGGATTGAGCTGTGGTGAGGTGTGAAGCGTGGAGACCACCAGGGGTTCGTAAGGGGTGAATATCGAGATGGTAACGATGGGACGGAAGATTGTAAAGGATCGCGAGTGTCAGAAAATAATTATAATGTTTCCAAGCTTGTCGGAAACGTGGGTGTAGTGGAAAAAAGAATGGTACCCGGCTCGCGCAGGATGAGGAGGGAGGGAGAGAGAGAGGGAGGAGGAGGGGGCTGGTGGTGAGAAGAGGGAATTAATCCTTCCCAATGCGACCAAAAAGTAACAGGCGCGACACGACGCGGCCACCGAGCGGAGTAAGTAAGTAGTAGGGTATACTTTTTGTATTACAACAGCACTCTACCGAGACTACAGTACAGTACGGAGTATGGGTTTAGTTCGTATAACTGACTACGGTAGTATAGCATATAGCATATAGCATGGTATAAATCTAGAAGCTCTTACTTGGATACTATTGTTCCGTAGGATTGTGAGCAATTGAGGCGTATCTACCCCAGAACGACTCACTTGAATCATTGTTTTGGACAATTTATTTCGGGTAGTACACTGTACAGTGTACAGTACAGTACTGTTCGGAGTACAGCAAGTACCTGTCATACACGCTGTGGCACGTAGCTGTGGCACCCAGCTATGAAACGAACATCCACCTGCTTCTGGCCGCTCCGTTTAGGTGCTCTTACAGTTCCCGGTGCTGTTCTTTTCCTTATTTACCGTGCTACCCACTATAATAGCAGATAATAGCAGCGTGCACAGTTAGCAGCGTGCCCAAAAGAGGACATATGGATAGCTGGTTTTTGTGTTTGAGATGGTTCAGGGGCTACATTTTTGCAGCTACTCGAGTAAACAGCAGGGGACCACAACAGTACCACTACCAGCTAGCACCCCTTTGGCGCTTCGAACACCATTAGCGCACCCTTCTAAGCCTTCTAACCACTTCGAGCCCCACCAACCTGCGACATTGGTGGCTAACAGGGGTACTTCGCTAACTGCACTCCGTACAGTGTACAAGTGCAGTACTAAAGTACTTGCATTGCTTTGACGGGTGTCCCGTAGATCCTTGACAGAACCCCCCATCAAACTCCATCAGACCCCTTCAGACCCCACCAAAATGGTCTCCTGAATTGCTCCTTGTCATCTTATTTCGCCCTCCGCTCCTCAGTAGCTCGCCGTTTCTTTGATGTTTATCTTTTGGCCGAGTAGTCCAGATGTACAGCTGTTCGTACGCTCTGCGACACTATGCTATACCGTACAAGATTATACATGTATTACCACTGACTCTACGTACGAGCACTCCAGTTCTGTGCCGCCGCGGTACAGGGTCTAATGCGAACGCGACCGTGACGTGCGTTTGTGGAGACCTCAAAGGCATGGTCCGCGGCCCGGCCAGCAACACAACGTGGGTCGTGGAGAATACTCCGAGAACTGGAACAAAACCTATCAAGGAGCACAACAACAATAACATTTCAAAAAAACAAATAAAGCAACACACCGACGTATTCACCGAATAGGATGAATCCATTTCATTGCTCTGATTCAACGTGCGTGCGCATCTTCGCCATTCGACACAGCTTCATTAACCAGTGTTTATAATAATACCGTTGGCTGGCTGGCTGTCATGATGATAGCCGTGCCCATCAATTCTATTTGCTATCCTGATTGTGTTATCATTCTTCAAGCCTCAACTCCACAATTGACTTCCTATCAAACCCCCTTTATTCAGCGCCACCATCGACGCCACCCAAAGGCTTGCCCCTGTCCCACTCTCTCTCCTTTCCACTCGCCGTCCACTTCACCTCTGCCTTCTTCCCACTCTTCCATCCCTCTATCTCTTCTTCCGTAAACCCAGCTGCCTTGAGCCTATCCGCACCCTGTTGTTTCCATTTCACACGGTCCAGCACTAGTTCCCAATCATCACCATTGTCGTCGTTTTCTTGGCTCTCTGGGACCAAGTCAAGCGCCGGGTCATAGCTTTCTGAGAATCGCGCGTCAATCCCGGACGTTGATGATACGGTGCCTCGGCCGCGGCTTTTCACCTTCGGCGGTGGCAGGGGACCGACAATAGCTTCGAGGGGATCCGAATCGGAACCCGGCTGAGGCGAAGGATTCCGCCTCGACCGCTCTCTATCGTACGATTTATCTTCGCGTCGGCTCGAGGAAGAGCCCAGTGAACGCCGGCCAGGTGAACGTTCGCGACGTTTCGGGTCCCTACTCCTCCTGTCTTTGTCAGGGGAGCGCGACCTTGAACGGTGGCGGGACCTGTGCTTCTCATGATGGCTTAGACGTTTTGGCTCGCTTCGATGCGGCCGATGTCTGTCTTTCGACGATGATACATCTTTCATATCTTCATCATCTGTGAATTTCCGCGGTCTCCTTCCTTTATCCTGACGACATTCTTCGGTGTCGGCTGATCGATCCTTCCCCCCATCTAAACTGCCAGACGAGGCTCCATCATCGCGGCCTGGCCTGGCCGCGCCGCCAATTCTCTGCCGCTTTGGCGCATTCCCATTCAAGACTGCAGTAATGCTTCCAAGCTGGCGGCGCCTAATATCGTTTGCCCTTCGTGTGTCTTTCGTGACTAGTTGCTCGAGACGATTACGCGACTCGGCGGCCTCTTTGGCGAGCAGCGCTGCATTATGCGAGTCTGTGTCACGGACGAGATTGCGAAGGAAACGAGTGTTCGGTTTTGGTTTATTGGCTGGAGGCCTGTCCATAACATTAGCAAGTGAGAGAGCGCGTGGTGAAATGACATACTTGGAGGGAAGAAATGCGGACATGCCATGGGCCGAGTATTTTATGGAAGTTTCTTTAGCCTCTTTGCTGAGTATTTCAGCAATTTTATCATCGCTGAATTCGTCCGGCATATTGAGTACCCTAGAGGTTGTCCTATCACTCCAGGTTCACAGCAATGCTGATCCGTAGGAGGTGACTTGCTGCGACAGGAAGCCACGATAAACGCTTGACCGCTTAATTCTGCCGGTGGCCACACGTCAGGCACTTGCCGAATTGAGCTAACGCGGTCGGTGGCGGATGGCAGTATCGCGCTTCACTTGTAAACAATGCAGTAACAAACAACATATATTGAAAGATAAGAGAACCACAGGAGTTTTTTTCTTTACAGGCGACAAGTATGGCTGATATGTATGGTGATACCTTGAGTGCGCTCAAGGAGCTGCAAACCGGAGAGCTCTCTATCATCAAAATCAGTAAGCCTATTTCAACCGCTAGCCTCCAAGACACAGCGGTTCGCACGTCAGATGCCTCGCAGGATGCATTCAGTCCTACTCCAGCAAGCCTTCAGGAGGATTTGTCTCACTACAAGGTTTGATACCTATGTCCTGCTAGTACCGGTGCAATTGCTGACCATCATCAGGAACTCTTCTCCAAGCTCCGTTTCTCATACCTCGAACAAGTCACCAAAGAGAAATTCATTCGCGCGATTGTGGGTGAACCGCAGTTCATAGTTCAACATGGAGAAAACATTGAACTGGAAGAGCAGCTTGCCGAAGTCAAAGCGTCTCTCAAAGCAAAGAAGAATGACGTCGCTGGCATGGTCGAAGAGCTAGAGAGGCAAGGGAGGGAACTAAGTCAGAAGCACGAAGCGATAAAACTGCAGACATCACAGCTCGAGGAATTGCCAGAGAAGATAGACTATCTTCAGACCTCGATATCAGAACTGCAGGCAGCACAGGCACCAGGTCCGAGTGCTAGTTTAAGTTTGCCATTAGACAAAACAATGGCTTTGGTGGAAGAGAAGGAGAAGGAATCTGCGGAGCTCGATCGTATACTGGAGAAGCTACAGTCAGAGTTGCCACGAAAAACAAAGGCTGTGGAGAGACTTGAGGCAGAACTGCAACCATTAGAGGTTAAGAGGCAAGGTACAACAGCTTTAGCCAGAGATGCGAAGAGGCGGAAAGAAGACGCACTGGGAGGTAACGGCGACGACTTGGAAGAGAGGGGAAGATGGTGGAGAGGTGTTGAGGGCGGCTTAAAGGTTATGTTGGACGTTGAAAACTAAATGATACCATGTGTTACGATTGGAAGTGGCGTTTGGATGGAGGAAATGGGCGTTAAAGTTAGGCATTATGGTAGTTGCTTCACTCTGGAGAATGATACGAATAAATCAAATTGAAATATTAAGGCCGCATTTGCGTATAGAAAACGCTTTCGGCATCCAGAGGCCTATTCCTATGTTGAACAACTACCGCAGGACAGGCAAGTTTGATGATTAATGTGCAAATTGCCAACTGGGACTCGAGGTATATCGTCAGTAGACTATATCATCCCCATAATAATCTACAGAGCCGGGGACTGTATTAACTCTGTTTCGCTTTGTACTTCTGAGTAAACTGGATTTTTCAAACAGTTCCAGCCAGCTCCAAAAATGTAGAAGGGAATGGGCGTCATGTGACCAGTAGGGTAAAATCCAACAAGCGAGTTCTTGATTGGTTGGGCGAAAAGTGGAGCCGAGTACGGCTAATTGAATATGTTTTTGCGTGGGTTTGCTGCCCTAATACTGCGTTAGCGTGTGAACTTTCAGAGAATCGCGAAACATCAGCCTCACGAAAGACCACGACAAAAATAACGACAATCAACCGGCCGACGAGGTACGATAACCCTGTACGAAATTGAATCATATCCAGATACTGACCATCATCAATAGTTCCTATTCAAAATGAGTACGTTCCCACAAAGCAGACGACGACGACCGCGAAACACACACTAACATCCTCACAGCGAAGGGAACCGCATCTTTCGGAAAACGCCACAACAAGTCGCACGTTCTGTGCAGACGCTGCGGTCAGTACTCTCCGGATCTTGGAATAAAGGATACAGCGCGGCGGATTGGGCTGGATTGAGGAAGGATATCGAGAGGACAGGAACTAATTCGATGAATACAGGCCGCCGATCCCTCCACGTCCAGAAGCACACTTGCTCGTCATGCGGATACCCAGCAGCAAAGATTAGAGGATGTGCGTACACACTGTCTCCCGGCATGGCTTGAGAAGGGCTATAAATTCGTTGCGGGTGCACAAACTAACAATACTGCAGACAACTGGTCCGAGAAGGCCAAGAGACGGAAGACCACTGGATCCGGACGCATGCGTTACCTCAAGACTGTCTCCCGCAAGTTCAAGAACGGCTTCCAGAACGGTGTTCCAAAGGACTCGAGGGGCCCAACGGCCAAGACCGAGTAAGGGAGTTACATTATGGCATGATGGGATTGTGGACGGAGTGATTGGGGATCGATAGGTGCCTGCTTGTGTTATTCCTCGACAAATAAAGGAGCTACTAGCAAATGCCATCAATTGCAATTCGTCAAGATCGGGCAGAGTGCGTGAATGATTCGAACCCATACCTATCGTCTTTCGCGATCGACAGATCTGGTCCTACAGATTCGACAGTTACGACGGTCCCAGGCAGCACGTTTGGATGAACGCCTTTGTATCTAACCACATACCACGGGCTCGTTGGACGTGGTATTATGTATTCTATCCAAATTACATACGGTTTCCGATTCTCCCTCAGATATTCATTACTGGCCCCTTTCAAACACCCTGACAGCACTGTCACCCCCCACAAAATATAACAGTTCTCTTGCCTCCGTTTTCTGTTCATTTGGCCCTTTACCTTCAGCATCTCCTGTCGTAATCCGGCACACTCCACTTACGTCCCTAGCTGTCCCTGTATCTAGAAGCCTTACCGACATCACCAGATCTGCTTGATGGGCAAGACTCAATAAGAGAGCCGCGTGATTCGTCTCCAGTGGTGTATCATGCCCACCTGCCAACGGCGTATCGGCGGCAAGTGTTAATATTGTTGAATGGGCGGCCTGTCGTCTCATTAGCTCTTTACTTCAAGAGTTCACTCCAGACCCTTTAGGGTGCTTACTAGTCTCCAATCCACCAACGTATCTCCCAGAGCCACTGCATTCAATTTGTCCCCGCTCGTTGCCAGTAACAGATCAAGCTGGTCAATCACCAAAACCACTTTCCCAGAGCCAGCCTGCAGTTCCGTGAGAGTGTTCTTGACTGTGTTACGTATATTCTCCAACTCGTTGCCCCGTATAGCATTTGCGCTCCGTGTGCCCGCCTTCGGCCTTGCAGGTTCCAGGTACAGTTCGCTCAGCCCATCAATAAATGCGAACTTCTTCTTCGCCGCCAATTTATCGAGGTCAAGGCCCTGGTTTCTAAGTTCAGCAAAGGCACATATGTTGAGCACACCGAGAAGCGTACCAGTTTCCGCGCCCCGTCTTTCCAAAACGCCAAGTCCCTCATAAAGCTAACAAGCAGCACCTTGGTAGTAGCTCCATCTTCAGTTTCATTTGCAATGCTGAGAGTCTCGAGATTTTGGCCAAGGTAGCTTTGGAGGTACCGCAGGACAAGCCAGTTTGTGCTCGCGCCAAGGACAGAGGTGAGGAGAATAAGGGATGACTCGGACGGAAAAGCAACATATGGCGAGAGGAGATGTGGAATTTGCGACATTTTTCCGAGCCCAAGTGTCGTATCTGGGTTCAACAATGGCACGAGTAGAGGGGCATGGATAGGTTTGTGCGAAATTCTGCCGGTTATCGTAGGACTTTATGTTTCACCGCCTTTGGTACGTGGGGTAGATTGGCTGGCAGCAAGTAACTAGGGAATCTCTACATTTTGAACTTACCACCAAGGCACAACACAGTATTATCTTATAACCAACCCCCAAGATATATCTCATGGCGTAGAGTCCTAGCCCCCAAGGCGTTATAGTCAAGTCATTGCAATGGGCCAGTGAGACATAATGTTCTTAAAATGGCAATTGCATTGCCACTAAAATCAAAATAACACTCAGTTTACATGCCCCCGGGTATCTTAAAAAAAACCAGTACTCCACCGTGCAAATCATGCAGCCCTTGTTACAACTCCAGAAGCCTTTCTGTCATTCCCTCAATGCGGCCACCACCGCCCAAGACTGCCCTCTCGGTCGTTCGGTCACGTCCATCTTCTCCTATCACAACGCATTTGACTATCCTTCCTTTCGAGCTGACCACCGCTCTCCCAATCCTCCCGTCCATCCATTCTAGCCTGATATGCTTCGCTTCGGCATCGGCAGCGCTGATATCTGAGAAGATGAGTTCTCGCCCTTCCTCTTGCTCCTTACTTGTGCTAAGTCCGAAAGCCCTCCGCATGGCAGCAATCACAGTAATGCGGTTATGGTAACCAACAATATGAGTCCTCAGAGCTTTCACGAACCGAGGCAATGCCTGCTTCGGCCCTTTGAACAAATCGCCGCTTTGTGTTGGAGCCGGGAGATATCTGTCAGCTAGATTATCTACCGGAATACAAGGCGGCACCGTATGCCTATGAACACGCCATGCGCTGCTGTCTGAATGATGCCTATTCAAGAACACGTAGTACGGCCTGACATAGCGCCCGCTCTGGAAGCCCTCGATGCGGATCCCAAGGACAGCGCCTTTGTCGATTGAACGTGGATCTGGGTCTTTAACTTTGAATGTTGTGACTCCGGAACATATGCGATATAAACACTCCTGGTTGTATGCTAGCTGCTTCTGCGAATTGCTGCTGGCTACGCTGTAGAGTGGATTGCCATCCTCTGCTCCAAGCGGCTTGTGTGCGGAGCGGAGACGTTTCAGAATTGTTTGCGAGGAGCGTGAATTGATGATATTTGCAGACTGTATAACTCGTCGTTGATGAAGGCCCGCGACTATAGTTGGTTCAGTCAGGATAGCCATTTATCAACTGGGGTGGGGGACGTACTTCGCGCTTCGAGGGATTCAATTTCATCATCGAGCTTAACCTTTATGGGGTCCGCTGGCGGTTGTTCAGAAATGGAAACTGCCATGATTCAAAAGGATAATGGCGACGTGGTTAAATTCTCAGCCTTCGCCCGTTGAAGTTGTCAACCTAGTATCTGTCGCATGCTACAGTTCTTGAGGTGGGTATGTTTACGTCGATTTTGGTCCACGACGCGCTAGCTCGCGAATATTGGCCTGGACCTTGGAGTGGGGTACGTATTTCACGTGACTGTGATGTGCTCCTGTTGGAGCATGCAATGCCATACAAAGGAACTAAAGTAGTTCCTTGCCGAAGGTTTAAGTGATTAATTACTTGGTCCAACTGTGATGACTGCTGACACTCTGAGATGGCTCAGGACAGTCATTGTGCTTTGCTCGGGTGTCGTAATGCGGTGGGCTACATGAATCAGATTGGGCGTACAGATTTGTCAGTTCGTGATTACACCTACAAAAGATATCAAAACTGTTTTAGGCATGGCACGAAGCAAGTTGGAGAATAGATAGTTTGCGAGTGTTTTTGTGAGAATATAGTCTAGTTGTGTTAAAAACCATACCGACCAGGTAAGCTAACCACATCACGATAAAAAACAGCACATGAAAGAAAAACCATGATGGCTTCAATTCCTGATGTTGCCGCGTTATATCAATGATCCCCAAACAATGATCTCTCCGATCTAGTTGTACAATCAAAGCAGAGCCACGGAGTTGTGGAAACGGTCCGTCTTCGCGCCAAGGAGTCGCCAAAGGCAAAAGAGTCAAAGTCCCTAACTTTTCCGACCCATCCGTCGCATATTACAAAAGAAATAGGATAGGGTATTTTTAGAGTCGTGATGTAGGAGTTCATTAAAGTCACGATGGTAGTTTCCCAGTTGTGGGACGGGAGGGCAGGAGATGAGTGGCAATTAAGCCTTCTCTCCGGCCTTCTCCTCAGTCTCCTTGGCGGCCTCTCCACCCTCGGCAGAAGCCTCCCCATCTGGGCCCTTGTTGGTCTTCACGTACTCATCGTACACGGTGAGGGCCTCATCGACCTTGGCACGAAGAGAAGACTCATCTTCAATACTAGAACGATGTTAGCTTTTACTAGAATAGAAGAAGAGAAAAAAACTTACAGGCCAACAAGCTCAGCGTTATCCATTTCCAAAAGCATACCGGTGATCTTTCCCGCAAGCTCTGGCTGCATAACTTGAATCTTAGGGAATAGCGCCTCGCCAAGAAGCTGCTTTTGCTGGGCTGGAGGAGCGGTGGTAAGTTGAGCCTGGAGAGCACTTGCGCCCTCCTGAGCGGTTGCACCTGGAACAGGTGCCTGGCCGGCCTGAGAAGTGCTGCGAGCACCCGGGGCTGGGAAGCCAGCCTGGCCCGGACGGCCGGGCATTCCGCGCCCTGCGTTGTTCTGTTGCCTATAAGCCTGAGGGGGCATGCCTGGGCCGGGTAGGCCAGCCATGTTTGGTGGCATTCCTGGCAATGTTTGCATTGGCATACGGCCACCGGGTCCGCCACGGCCAGCACCAGCAAGAGCTGCAGCCTGGGCTTGCTGCATGGCAGCTAAGAACTGGGGATTTCCAGCTTGGCCGTATGGAGCTCCAGGCGAGAATTGTCCTGGGAGACCATACACGTTAGGAGGCAGCTGCTGGGGACCTGGTCCACCACGGCCAGCTTGCTGAGGAGGGAAGTTTGGGTATTGGCCAGGACGAGCACCCTGTGCAGGAATTCCCATTCCTTGTTGTGGCGGGAATGGCATTCCGCGGCCGCCAGCGTTGGGGGGCATGAAGCCTGGTTGTTGACCCGGGCCGTAGAACATTGGGGCCTGGATGAACTGCTGGGGCAATCCAGCAGCGGCAGCAGCCTGCTGCATACGGATTTGGTTCCTAGCCTGAATGCTAGCCTCGAGCTGGCTCTTGCGAACATCCTTGCGCTGGGCCAAGGCGACGTACAAAGGCTTGCCGTTGACCATGCGTTGGTTCATCTCAGTAACAGCCTTGGTGGCCTCGTCTGGGTTGTTGAAGCAGACAAACCCAAAGCCCTTGCTCTTACCAAGAACGCGCTTCTCCGATTTGGATGCGGCCTTCTTCTCGGCAGACTCCTCCTCGCCCTCCTTCTTCTCCTCCTTAGGCTCCTCGACCTTCTCCTCGTCCTTCTTCTCCTCATCCTTCTTCTCGTCCTTCTTCTCCTCGTTCTTCTCCTTCTCCTTCTCCTTCTCCTTCTCCTCAGCCTCGGCAGTCTCGGCAGCAGTGTCACGCATAACCTTAGCAGACGTGATAGCTCCATAAGGAGCGAAAAGCTCGCGAAGCTTCTCATCATCCACGTCG
Organism: Pseudogymnoascus sp. VKM F-4246; assembly: GCA_000750735.1. Lineage (NCBI taxonomy): Eukaryota > Fungi > Ascomycota > Leotiomycetes > Thelebolales > Thelebolaceae > Pseudogymnoascus > Pseudogymnoascus sp. VKM F-4246. The sequence continues at coordinate 13,654 of JPJU01001797.1, forward strand.
TCCTCAAGGTTCTTAACATAAAGGTTCACACCCTGGTATTTCGAAGCCTTCTCAATACGAGCAGCCTCGTAAGACTTGCGGAGCTCTTCCTCACGCTCGTGCTTCTTCTGGGCGCGTCCTACGTAAAGGTCCTGGCCCATGAAGTCCTTTCCGTTAAGCTCATCGACAGCGGCCGACGCATGCTCATGGTTGATGAAGTTGACGAAACCAAAGCCGCGGTTCTTTCCAGCCTCATCACGAGCAAGGGAAGCAGAGGTCACATCTCCGAATTTCTCGAAGAGCTCTCTGAACTGATCATCAGTGGCATCGGCTGGGATGTTCTTGACGTAGATGTTGGTGAAGTTGGCCTTCATCTCCTCGAACTTGCTCTGGCGGTCCTTCTTAGGGATGTGGTGGCCGACGAACACCTTCTTCTCGTTAAGAAGCATACCGTTGACGTGCTTGATGGCCTGGCTAGCAGCCTCATCAGTCTCGTAGTGAACAAATCCGTACCCCTTGGAGTTTCCAGACTCATCCTGGGCGACTTTGCAGCTGAGGATGTTGCCGAAAGCGGCAAAGGTGTCGTGCAGAGCCTTGTTGTCGATGGCAACATCAAGGTTCTTGATGAAGACGTTGCCTTGGCCGGTCTTTCTAAGGGCAGGGTCACGCTGAGACCACATAATGCGGCATGGGCGTCCCTTGATCAGGGTGTAGTTGAGCTCCTCAAGAGCCTTCTCACCATCGATGGTGGTGTTGTAGTTGACATAGGCATAGCCAAGGGAACGGCGAGTGACTGCGTCGCGGCAAACACGGATGGAAGCAACAGATCCGATCTGGGAGAAGAGCTCGAAAAGCATGGCCTCAGTCACAGATGGGTCAAGCTCTCCGACATACAGAGATGCCGAAGCCTGGGGGTGGGCAGCCTGTGCGCCAGTTGGGGTTGGGCCAGCGGTGTCTGGGTCTTCGGAGGTTGCCTCAGTAGCAGAGACATTGGTGTTGATTGCCGTAGCATCGCCGCCGTTCAAGGTAGTGTTGGTGAGATCGGTGGCGAGCTGGTCCACAGCAGAGGTAGCGGAAGGAGCAGACATCTTGAATGGGTATTCTTGCAGAGAAAAACCACGTCTAGGTTGTTGGAGCTCTTGTGTAGGTGAAAATGTCGCACAAGTGAAGGGATCGTGTGACGGAAGATTGATCGGAGGAGGTTGTAGGGGCGAGTTGATATGGAGAGATCGCAAATCTGAGGTTTTCTGACTGTTTTTCAAGTTTTTTTGTGCCTTTTTTTGCGGAAAAAGGTGTTTTTATGGGTTTGAAAGGAACAGGGCAAAGAAGAACGAAAGGAGTACGAAGGACGTTTCGCACTGAATCCGCAATCGATGTCAAGGTATGGGGGTTTTGTTGGTGGGTGATTGTGAAGAAAGGTCGGCCCTCTCGCGAAACGGATAAAGAAAAGTTGACCGCGTAGTGTAAGTGCGCTCGCGCTATCGTTTAATTGGCAAGGTCGCACTTTCCCAATCAAGCAATTGGTCGAGGCTGCTGCATGCCTTACAAATACCTGAGATATAAGGCCACAGACAAGGCAAAAGTAAAATGCTAAGAAGGGCTAAGAAAGAGCTTACAAGGGCCCAAGCCATGGCCCAAGGCTGAAGCTGAGTAAGTGCATCGGTCCGTCCATGTACGGTACTTTCTAACAAATCCACTGACTACTGCCATCAGCTCGCTGATGACGAAAGCAGTATAGTAAGTGGCCAATAACTTATTTTCTACAAAGTATGTAAACACACCTTACTCTAGATAACTCATGAACCTTCCAGCCTCTAACTCCCTTCATCAGGACAACCGATGACAAATATAGCACAGGCCGAGTTGCGTACAGCCTTGTGATTTCACTACATGTCTTCGATGCCGATGCCATGACTGCGAATCCCCCACCTCACCCACCATGTTCCAAAGCTTCTCCGGTAGCTCTCGCCGCACGCGCCAGGTGAACCTTTCCGGGCAAGATATCAACCCCTTCGAGGCGTCATCATGGGCTCCGACAGCGTCGGGAACACAAAAGACGCTTGCTGCTGCTCAGCACGAGCGCCACCTCCGTCAACTTGAGCGAGAACGCCTAGTCGCAGGGAAGAACATACAGAGAACCTGGCGAGGACACAAGGTCCGGAAGGATGTGGCAAATAGCAGGAGACAAGAATGGGATCTTCTCGACGGTCAGCATGCCCTGGAAGAGGACCTTGCTGAGCCTGTCCTTATGGAAGAGCTGAACTTGCTGCTTGCATTTTTCAACCACAAGAACCCTGAGGATATCTCGAGGCTGGTACGCCTCTGTCAGAGACTCTTGCAACGAAGCCGAGCTGGTAAAGCCTTTGATTCCAACATGGGACGTCGTCTACCGTATCTGGTCGAAGTGCTGTTGGATGCACTCTCTCTGTTCGTACTATCCCGCTCTCATTACTCCACATTTGAGACTCCATCAATAAACATCCATGGGCTAACAATTTCTAAGCCAGCCACAACCGTCGACAGATATTTTGGTACAGGTGCTCACATGTATTGTGAAATGGAATCCCAGCGCAGCAAATAAAGCGATTACGAGATACTATACGATATTATCAGACCTAATCAGAAAAGATTTGTCAGCCCATATCAAGACGAACATATTCGAGGCTTTCGCTGCGCCGCTTGTTGATAGAAGAGGCATCGACGACGGGCAAAGGATCTTGACCAATGCATACTTTAGCATGGCGTTCTCATTTCTCACTACTCCTGATTTGGCAAGTAGAGTAGGCAACATGAAAATTCTGGCTGAAACTATCAGCATTGATCTTTTAAGTCAAGCTATACTTCAAGATGATTCTAAGGCCGTTCTCGGCGATATGAATCCCGAGTCTAGACTTTGGCTCCTTTCTCATTTCATCTATCTCCATGATCGATGTTCAACACGGCGGCAGGAACCCGGTTATATTAAAGCACTATCTACCATATTGTCACTGTCAGCAAACGACATATTTGGGCGCATAGAAGTCTCACAGCCAGGTGTTCTGGATACGTCTGATGAGGAAGCGAGTGGCTCAAAACTTCCCAGGCAGGCTCTACCTGAGTTTATCAGAAGTCAAGTCGTTTCACTCGTCAATAAGCAGAGTATCACAGACCTACTAGCAAAGTTTGACTCGTAAGTTTTAAAGAAATTCCCCATGACATATAGCCAGCACAGAGTACTAACATTGAACAGTGAACAGGTGGAGATCCGTTCCCCTGGGTCTGAGGGAGATGATAGTTTGTTATCTAGCTACGCCTTGACCCTGCTGCGGACATTCCCTACTCTGGGAGAAGAGATTCGAATGTGGCTATACCAAGCTTCAGTCACCGTCGCTGGCGCTCAAGTCCCAGCCGTGAAACTGTTCTGGCGAATAATGAAGCAGACATCAATGTTCGTCTCGATAAGCACCGATTCGAAAGCCGCGCTAGACATATTAAGAAAGCCTTCTCGACTTTCAGATTCGCCGGGGAATTCCTCCAGCGATGCTACAAGAGATCGCGACTGGCGAGCCATTCTTCTTTTTCTTGAGCTTTATGCTTTCGCTTTGCGCTTCACTGATGATGAAGAATTCTTGAGTGGAGGAGAGACAGGCATGACCGAGAAGGAAGCCTTGATTTCACGGTCAAGAGAGAGTGCCCTCCCACTACGCGACGTCAAGCTTCTGAGCGTTTTTCTCAAAAATCTCTCCTTCACAATGTATTACAACTCGGCAGATATAGTAAAAGATGACCGGCGAGAAACTCGGACAACCCTGTCCTCATACTTTGCTACAAGTTCTAGAGACAACAACTCTACCGCCGAATTGTCTACAAAGGCTCCCACGAAGGATGCTAAGCATGGGAAGAACCTGGAGTTTCTTGGTATAGCTGGTATGACATATGACTATGTTCGGAATATTGTTACCCGTGTCATGAAAATGCTTTATGAGCGAGATTCTCGACGACGTTTCTTACCTCCGAACCACTGGCTTATGACATCAAGGTTTGATATGGGGAGCTTTATACCAGCCGTTGTTGCGGAGGAAGAGAGGCAGCACCAGCTGAATGTAGAAGATGGCGAAGATGAGGAGCAAGATATTGATAACGAGCCTACGCCTTCAGTTCTAGGAGGGAGGGCTTCAGCTATGGCCTGGCGAGAGATAGCGGCGAGGGAACGACAAAAGAAATCACGGGCAAGCGCGCTTGCGGCGGTTGGGCCCCGTCTCGAGGTTCTACAGAATATGCCATACGTTATACCTTTTAAGACAAGGGTGCAAATCTTTCGACAATTCGCGCACCAGGATCAGTTTAGACGAAGAAGCGGTAATACGGATCCGGATGTTTGGCGCATGCTCAATATGCCATTTGCAGGAAGCGGGGGAAATAGCAGGCACCACGCAAGGATCAGGCGTGATAATGTGCTAGAAGATGCCTTTGGCCAATTCTTCAATCTCGGCGAGGGTTTGAAAGAGCCAATCCAAATTACGTTTGTGGATAAATTCGATAATGTCGAAGCGGGTATTGACGGAGGCGGCGTCACCAAGGAATTTTTGACTACAGTGACCAATGAAGCATTCCGGTCTGTAAATGGCCCTGGCTATTTTGTTACGAATGATCAGAACCTTTTATATCCAAACCCCGCAGCAGTCGACCAACAAAAAGACGTTTTACGACGGCAGGGTTTGCAGGAGTCCGACACAGAGTGGAACGATTCAATAACCCAGCTTTTAAAACGCTACGAGTTTCTAGGTCGCGTAATTGGAAAATGCCTCTACGAGGGTATTCTGGTTGATATAGGTTTTTCAGGCTTTTTCCTTTTGAAGTGGGCCTCAACCGCGACTACGGATTCTGCCTCTGAATTAAGGTACCAGGCAAATATCAACGACCTGAGGGATCTTGACGAAACATTATATCAGGGCCTACTGCAGCTCAAAAACTACACTGGGAATGCAGAAGACTTCGCGCTGGACTTCACCATTGACGATGTGGTATCCCTAGCAGATGAGCCAGTGCGCACCATTACGAGAGAGCTCATACCGAATGGGGCCAACAAACCCGTGAATAACGAAAACCGCGTGTTATACATATCTTTGGTCGCTCGGCATCGCCTTCACAGCCAGCCGTACCACCAAACACGAGCCTTCCTGCGTGGCCTCAGTCAAATAATACAGCCCTCTTGGCTCTCTATGTTTAACCAGACGGAGTTACAGACTCTCATCGGCGGCGACATGGCAGAAATTGATGTTGATGACTTACGGCGCAATACGGAATATAGCGGGGTGTATGCTATCGGCGATGACGGTCTTGAGCATCCAACTATAAACCTCTTTTGGCAAGTGATGAAGCAACTCGACGATCAAGACAGACGAAAGGTCTTAAAATATGTGACTTCTACTCCAAGGTCGCCTCTCTTAGGCTTTGGTCAGCTGAATCCTAAGTTCAGTATCAGAGATTCAGGAGACGATGAACAGCGGCTTCCGAGTGCAAGCACCTGCGTAAATTTGCTAAAGCTTCCAAAGTATACTTCATCAAAAACAATGTCGGAGAAATTGCTTTATGCCGTCAACTCCGGAGCTGGGTTTGACCTCAGCTAAGTAATAGCGAAAACGATGACAGGGGAACGACACATAGGATGCCGAATGATATATGAATTGAAAGCAACGTAGATATAGAGCTTTGACTAGCGACCAAATATAAGCATAACTACTCCAATTCATCTGCACGTTATTATAACACATTATCCAATCCCTAGCAGTATTGGAGATAAGTCACGCTCATCTAGTATAGTTACTTCTCGTAGTTTACGCAGGGCAATAATGGGTATAACTTCACGTTAGATATATATACATATTGATATACATAGCTTCTCATATATTCTAACCCCAATGCCCAAAATAACGGCATGTAGCTCTTGAATTATCAGCACCAGATGATGCCCCCGAACTCCCGTAGCAGATGCTGTACTCGTACAAATATCCCTCCTTCTCCTTTCTCGCCGCCATCGTCGTCATTTCCGCGGCATCAAACTCGCTGTATTCTTTATTCGATTTGTTGCCATAGATTCTGCCCGACGATATGATTGACGTCTTTAATCTTCGCCGTTCTCCGCCTTCCACCGAGCAAGAAATGCCTCTCCACTTAATGCACCCTTCGGGTCTCCTTCAAAACGGCCACGGGTCGGCTTCATATTGCGAGTAACGAAAGGCGTAAGCTGCATCCCATGTCAGATATTTACTCATGGAATCGGATGATCATACTGACCGTAAATCCTTTTAGGCCCTCTGGCACAACGTATGTTCGCACCTTCGCCCATTCGATAACATATCCACCGTGTTTGGTATGGCGACCAGTGGAACCTGTTCCGGTTCCTTTGTAAAACCCCTTATTGGCTTGCTTCGTGGTAAGCGCAAGGCGCCGAAGACGCCTGAACAATGATTGTGTAGGCTTCATATTGTGGTTTGTGTTGGGTTCGCTGTATCGTTGAACCTGAGTTGTCGTTCCCAACTTTGCGATCGCCAAGACTCAGAAAGTCTTAGCGTTGCGCTACTTCGAACCCCTGTCAAAAAAGTTCCACCGCAAGATAATCGATAACCAAATTTCGCGACCAGCAGTATTTGGAACTTTCTAAATAAAAACTAGCCCAGCGTCACTGGTGCTACTTTTTTCTGGCTTGTTTAAGAATTAAGGATGGGAGGAAGACAATCCCATGGTGGGCAGCTAGCTGCCACCCCGAAGGCGTCAAAGCCAAAGGCAAAGAAAAACCGGACGCTGAATGCCTTCGCTATCGCTGCCCAGCAGCACCCCGAAAAGCTCAAGATCAGTCGCCATCGTCTAGGAGAGTCCGAAGGTGGCCCGAGACCTGGAAAGCGTGCAAGAGCCCAGGATGGATCTGATGAAGATTCTGCAGAAGAAGAACCCAGCAAAAAGAAAAAGAGTCGATCGAACGAGGCAGACGAGGAAGGGAGCGACAGTGAGGGAAACGAGTGGAAAATGGGGCAAGTCGACAGCGATGATGATAGTGAACTTGACAGCGACGACGCTTTTGGAGAAAGCGACGAGGAAAGGTTCGAAGGCTTTGCGTTTTCGGGAAGCACCGAAAATATAAAGAAGAGACAAAAGAAGAGAGGTGGGGATATCAACCTCGACGAAGATGACGATAGTGAAGGGAGCAATTCAGACGACGATAGCCTGGGCGAAGATGCCATTGATCTTGCTGCTATGCTCGATGCTACGGAGGATGATGGGCAAGAAGAAACCGGTCAAGCTGCGGAAGAGAACATGGAAGGCAATCGCGGGGAATCATCAGATGGAAGTGACGATAGCGACGAAGAGACCTTTGAGTCTCTTTCGGATGATGAGGGCAATGACTCTGATGATGACCCCGACAAGTTACTCGCATTACAAAGACTCGTCGCGAATCTTCCTCAAGCCGACTCCTCCAAACAACGTCTCGAACGCCAACGAAGTGACAATGCGAGCGAATATGCCACTCCTTCGGATTTTAAAGTCACTTCAAAGAACAAATTAACCCTTGAAGACCTTGGCCTACCATCAATTCAGGATAAATTTGTTAAAAGATCACTCAAGCTACTGGCAGCGGAGGCTAAGAGCGAGGGGGCGAAAAACGGAGTGTCTGGGAAGCTTGCAGTTCCCCTTGCCAGAAGAGAGCAAGAAGTGCTCAACCGCAGCGCGGCCTATGATAAGACTAAGGAGACATTGGAGAGGTGGACAGATACGGTCAAACATAACCGCCGGGCTGAACATCTTATGTTCCCGTTGCCGGATGCTGATCACTTGTCTATGAGCACAAACACCAAACTTCAACCAACAACTAGTTCGAAGCCGTTCAACGAGCTGGAAACTGCCATTCAAAACATTCTGGAGCAGAGTGGCCTGGCCACTGTTGACGGGAGGACCGATGAAGACAAGATTGCCGAATTCGAAGAGCTAGAGACAAATAAGATGTCTCTGGAAGAGGTCAAGGCCCGCCGTGACCAACTACGCATGGCACGTGAGCTTATGTTTCGTGAGGAAGCAAGGTCTAAACGGATCAAGAAGATCAAATCCAAGTCTTACCGCAGGGTTCACCGCAAGCAACGTGAGAAGGAGGAGCGCTTGAACAAGGACGCTCTTCTAGAAGCGGGAATTGTGCCTTCGGAGGATGAGCAGGAAGCCCACGATCGCCGCCGAGCAGAAGAGAGGATGGGCTCTAGGCACAGAGGCAGCAAGTGGGCAAAGGCTACAAAAGATGCAGGGCGAGCAGCCTGGGATGAGGATGCACGATCGGCTATGAACGAGATGGCTGTCCGTGACGAGGAGCTGCGCAAGAGAATTGAGGGTAAATCCTCTCTGAGAGACAATGCAGATAGAGATGAGGACCTGAGCGACAGTGACGATTTCGGCAGCGATGATAACGAAGGTCTAGGAGAAGCTCAGCTGTTGAGTAATCTCGACAATAAGGGACCAGTTTCAGACACAGGCGTGGGAGGACGGCTGTCAAACATGGCATTCATGTTAAAAGCGGATGCGGCACGGAAGCGAGAAAACGACGAAGCCGTCGCACAGTTGAGAAGAGAGTTAACCACGGGGAGCGTTGAGCCAGAAGACGAGCCCCTTGGGGATGTTGGGCGTCGTTCATTTGGCCCAGGAAGCCAAAAAGCTACCCAGAATGAAACGAACCTCCAGCAAGAATCCGACGGCGAACGCGACGAAGAAACTTCGCCAGTAACTCGAGAGCGAAATAAGTCAACCTCAAAGAGTTCAAACAATGACAAAGTTCCGAGCGGTACCATGCGCCATTCTCATGCACCTAAGCATGCTGCTGTCTCACCTACTGTTTCCTCTGATCAGGCGCACGAAGGCGGCGCCTGGTCTCAGGTCAGCTCAAGAAAGAATGCAACTGAATCGTCAGATGCTCGCCGTCGCAAGCAAAAGGCCCAATCCTCGGGTGCCACGGATGAGCTCGATCTCACCAATGTATCGATGATTGCAGCTCCATTCAAAGCCAGCAATAAGCTTGGCGGGAAGAAAAAATCTACAGCGGCTGGAACTGCATACCTAGACGTTCCATCCGACGACGACAGTGACGAAGAGGCCGGACCTAAGCTGCCTTTCGCAATTCGTGACCAAGCACTCATTGCACGAGCGTTTGCTGGTGCTGACGTTGTGGGTGAGTTTGAGGCCGAGAAGCGCCAGGTTGTCGAGGATGAGGACGAGAAGGTTGTTGATAATACACTCCCTGGCTGGGGTAGCTGGACCGGGGATGGATTGGGGAAGAAATCCAAGGCACGGAACAAGGGCCGTCATATGGTGAAGACTGAGGGGATTAAGGAGAAGGATAGGAAGGACGTTAAGCTGGACAAGGTGATCATCAATGAAAAGAGGGTGAAAAAGGTATGTTACAGTGTCCTGCGGCGTCGTACGCGGCATAGATATGGATTATGAAGCTAACTATTCATCGCAGAATGTGAAATATTTGGCAAGTAGCCTTCCTCATCCATTCGAGACCAGAGCTCAATATGAGAGGTCGCTCAGACTACCTGTTGGTCCAGAATGGACAACTAAGGAAACATTCCAGGATGCGACAAAGCCCAGAGTTCTGCTCAAGCAAGGCATTATCGCACCAATGTCCAAGCCGCTGGTTTGAGACGTTTTGGAGATGTTTGCTATATTCAAAAAAAAATCTATAGTGCAAACAAAGAGTTAAAACGTTCCACCTGCTGCTATTGAATTCTCCGATGGCCCTTGCCAAGTTATTCTGGTAACACATTGTAATACCCTATACCCCGTGGTGTGGCTGCCCTACGTAATTTGGTGAGGCGGTGCCGTCTTGTGCCATGCACACTGCAAGTCATTTAGAGTCGCGTAAACAAACCCACTTGGAACCTGCAGCACCCTCGCGACCCCTCCCAACCTCGCGCACCTTCCACGCCCGTTCCAACACGGCCAATAGCTCCAAATGATGACTCTGCATGTTAAATAATCGGCAACACTGGATGAGACAGTCTGTCATGTAGCTGAAGATCCCTTCGTCAAGTCCTGATTTCAGCCCTTTTAGTCTCCGTTAACTTTAGTTTCCCTGTTCTGCGTGCACGTGTGTTTGCAACTTTGAGGTCCCATGATGATGATCTTGCCGTACACATGAACAGTACATCAGCTATTGTCTCACTTCAAGGGTATATGGACCTTCAAAATTCCTTCGATTTCCAGCTTCTCTATCATATTCACTTCTCTGCATAGGTTAACAAAATTACGAGAAATTCTTATGTCAAATATTTCGACAAGTCCATAACGTACTGTGTTTGTTAAGTTGTCACCGATCTCGACGATCAAGAAACCTGTTCTTCCTCATCTTTTCCCACTACCAAACCAAGTTACGCTCTTGAGTGCTCAACCAGCAACCATCAGTTTCGGTTCCAGACCCCGCTACAAAACGCAATAATGGCTTCTGAGAATATTTTCCAGCCAATTTCCAAGGATGCTCCGCCATCGGTGATAGCTTCACGCCCAGATCACCCCGTGAAGCGACTGGGGATCGTTGAACAGAAAGCTCCCCTTTCGACAAACAAGTTCTACGCCAACTTTTTCCTCGGCAATCAAACTCATGCGACGTGGACGCATCCATACTCGCTAGTATGGTCGAAGGGCGGAGGCCCTTCTAAGAGCTGGGGTCTTGCCGTTTCTCATACCGAAGCTAATCAACGGTCCTTTGGTCCAGACCCCAAAGCAAACCCAGTTGAGTACTTCGTCAACCCGACCGGCATCCAATATGTGGTTTTGTCTGCATCTGAGCTTGAGAAATCGACTGTTCTTACTACGGACACTCTCACCAGTTCATCTGTGAACGTCAACCTTCTAGCAAGTGCGGGAAACAAGCCCGCGATAACATTTCCCCTTGTCCAGGGGATGGGATTCGTTACTGGAGTTTACAATGATTCCACTCCTATCCTTCAGAGTGGTGTATTCTTCAAGTCGATTACACAAGCAAAGACAGCCCCAAAAGAAGGGGTTACCAAATACACTATTGTCCTCGAGGATTCAAGCAAGTGGTTTGTCTATGCACATTCTACATCTGGGAAAGGTCTTGAGCTTAGTATTGCCGACCACTCACTTATCAAAGCCACATCCAAATTCCAGGGCACACTTCAGATCGCCAAAAGTCCAATTGATGGTGCCGAAGCAGTGTATGACGCCGCGTCCGGTGCATATGCCACTGGGTCGACTCTGTCGGGTACTGCTAAGGGCCCTGCTGGCACATATACGACGACTTTTTCCAAGGGGGGCCTAAAAGATGCCACCTTGGTCATGTTTGCACTGCCTCACCTCGTTGAGTCCTTTTCGAAGACTACCAAGGGCGCAGCCACAGAGGTAAAGCTGCAGACTTCAACCAAGGGCGTCGCAACAGCTGTTGTGGCCGACTCGTGGACAATGGAGGAGCCAGATATGCCCGTTGGAATGGGTTTTGCGCCTTGGAGCCCATCTCTTGGAAATGTTGCTACGCTATCGCCAGCAGCAATTTCTACCGTCCAAAAGGCTGCAGCCAGCGACCTGAAGCAGGATATGTCCGCCCAATCAAACGGCGATTCGTTTTACTTCAGCGGGAAGGTATGTCAATGCAGGTCAATTGGATTTTGAGTTATAGCTAATGCATGAAATTACACAGGCGCTTGCCAAGTTTGCCCAGATTATCTATGCTTCCAAGGACCTATTGAAGGATGAAGCTTTGGCGAAGGATGGCCTGACGAAGCTTAAGGCTGCGTTCGAAGTGTGGACTACCAATAAAAACAAGTACCCGCTGGTTTACGAGAGTGAGTATATTTCCAATGTTCTTTTTATCCACTTACTTACTAGTAATAGAAGCATGGGGCGGTATAGTTTCGACAGGAGGCTATGTAACCGGGGATTCTGGGGTGGACTTCGGAAACACCAACTACAACGATCACCATTTCCACTTTGCCTATTTTATTTTGGCCGCAAGTTACATTGGTTACCTTGACCCTGAGTGGCTTGCCAGTCACAAGGACTACATCAATACGATGGTTCGCGATACCGCCAATGCGAGCACCGAAGACCCTTACTTCCCAGTCTCCCGAGGATTCGACTGGTACCATGGTCATTCTTGGGCCAAGGGTCTGTTCGAATCTGCCGATGGCAAGGACCAGGAAAGCAGTGCCGAAGATGCGTGTTTTGCCTACAGTCTGAAGATGTGGGGTAAAACAATCGGTGATGCCAACCTTGAGGCCAGAGGAAACCTTCAGCTGTCTGTTGTCGCCCGTTCGATTTCCAAGTACTTCCTATACACGAGCGATAATACCGTGCAGCCTAAGAATTTCATTGGCAACAAAGTTTCTGGGATTCTCTTTGAGAATAAGGTCCATCACACTACGTACTTTGGTGCAAACACGGAATATATCCAGGGCATCCACATGATTCCATTACTACCGAGCTCAGGACTAACACGCCCCAAGAAGTTTGTCACTGAGGAATGGGATACATTCTTCTCTGATGACAGAGCCAAGAAGGTTGAAGGAGGGTGGAGAGGAATCTTGTTTGCGAATTTGGCACTCATAGACCCGAAGCAAAGCTATAACTTCTTCGCACAGGACAGTTTTGACAATGCTTGGCTAGATGGAGGAGCCAGCCGTACGTGGTACATGGCGCTTGCTGCTGGTATGTTATCCCCGGGCCTTTATTGATATCAGTGGGCTATGCTAACGAACCTCAGGTCTTGGAGGAGCTTAAGGCAGGAGTTGGTGACTAGGCGCCGGGTGCTCTCACAACGACGACATGCGATGCTGCGCGTTGCTTCTCTTTGCGACAATCCTCGGCAGCCACAGGCTCCGCCAGTTGTCGAACCATGTCAACATATATTATACACATATATTATACTCGTATATATTCGGTGAGAAAGATTCGGCTGTCTGTATGTTTTTGGTGGATTGCAGTGCGTTTAAGTATATAGTTCGTTAGTACCTTCGACGATGACATGACATTAGCAAAACGTCTTATATAAATATATATTATATGCGTATATTTCATGGGCTTACAAAGAGTGCGATGACTATGTAGACATTGTTGGGAGGTCCAGAAAATTAATTACTTGAGTCGCAAATATATTTCGTTGATTGATTATATTTACTATAAATTCATTCTTGTATGGGAGAATAATGTGGAAACTGACTGCCTTCCCTACGAACCTGAGCTCTAATAGCCCAGGCTAAAACAGGGAATTCTTCCAACTACCCACACTCAACTATCCGGCACATTGAAGTCAAGAGTGATATTGGTCGCTGAGTTCATCTACGGAGCTTGGATCTTGGGGAAGATCTAATCTATTACCCCGCGATCAAGCCATCGTTCTCCACACATAACTCACATAGCGCCCACCGCTCTTATCTTATCGGGCAATATTTGAGTTAACGCGCCGCGCTGCCTTCGCGTCCATCCTCTTGAGTGGACAATTATCAATCAACGATCAATAAGAAAAACAACAATGGCGCCCCGCAACGAGGAGCTGTTTGATGAAGACGATGCCCCTCTCATCAATCCATACGAGGTCCTGGGGATCGAGAAAGCTGCGACAGCCAATGAAGTTAAAACCGCGTACCGCAAGGCAGCGCTGAAGAACCACCCAGGTGTGTACTATATGTTGATTCAGGATCTCATTTCATCGACAGACCAAATTCACCACTGCAAACTGTTTCATAACTGTATTTGCTGACATTCCATATAGACAAAGTTCCTGCGTCAGAAAAAGAATCCGCAACCAAAACCTTCCAATCAATCGCGTTTGCCTACGCCGTCCTCTCTTCGCCCACGCGACGTGCTCACTACGACCGCACTGGCTCCACATCCGAAGCCCTATCATCATCCGATGACTTCTCATGGTCTTCCTTCTATCGCGCGCAGTATGAAGATGTCGTCTCGGACGCGGCCATCGAAGCCTTTGCTGCAAAATATAAAAATTCGGAAGAAGAGAAAGACGATGTGCTTGCTGCTTACGAAAAGGGAAAGGGTGATATGGACGTAGTCTACGAGATGGTCATACTGAGTGACGTGGTGGTGGATGACCAGAGATTCAGGGAGCTCATCAATACCGCTATACAAGAGAAGAAAGTGACAGCATACAACAAGTTTACGAAGGAATCGGAGAGCTCCAAGCGGAAGCGCACCAAACTAGCCAAGGATGAGGCTAATGAGGCAATGGAATATGCAGAGGAGCTGGGAATCAAGGACAAGTTGTTTGGTGGGAAATCCTCCAAGAAGAACAAGAAGGACGATGGACAAGACGGATTGAAGGCTTTGATTATGAAGAGACAGCAGGACCGCCAGGCGGAAGGTGATGGGTTCTTGGATAGGCTGGCGGCAAAATATGCAGAGCCGGAGAAGAAAGGAAAACGAGGGGCGAAGAAGACCAAGGCAGCAGCGGAAGATGAGCCGACTGAGGAAGAGTTTGCAAAGGCGTCAGCACGGCTCGGGGGGAAGGCACAAAGCAAGGCGGGCGATGACGACAAGAATGCCGGAGAGAGAAAGTCCAAAAGGGTAAAACGATGATAACACATCGTAACCATACTCTATTGTCATGCGGGAAAGCTGGCGGTTGCATTATACGGCGTTGAGCGAGTTGGCATTAGCAGGCAAGGCTTGAGGGAGGATTCGAAACTATCTGGGGAGGCTGACCCCTCCAGTGATAGCCAAGGAGTTTTACAGCGAGTCTAAGAAGTTCTCTCCCACAAAGCCTCAGGATTAGGATATGATAGGGACCCAAGTTATTATATTGGCCCAGAACTGAGTCACCGGGGATGTTTGCGCTTGAATGTGAAAAGGGTCCTCCCATCTGTTCCGACGTTGTATGAAGCCCATTTTCCCAAACGCTGGCTACCAGGGGTTGGGAAAACTGGACTCCGCGCCTTGCTACACACAACTAACAGAGTAGGGAGTAATAATTGTTATCTCATGGCAGCATGCTCATGGAGTTGTGTCTGTGGAGAGTGACGTAGATTAACGGTTGATATCCCGCAACAAATGTGCTGCGCCACTCCTTCTCATATTGAACGGGAGTGGTTGGATTATGGATCATAGTCCAGTGCGGTCCAGTGCAGCCCAAGTGCATGGCATTAGCACAGTATTCACAGATAGTTACCCAATCTTGTCCATGAAAGCGTCCTTGGCAGCGCAATATTGAGCTCAGCTCCATATTAGACTGGTGTACCGTAAGAAATGCCAAAGAGACAAGCACCGCTCCAGTCTATACTTGCGGACATGTCTGCTATGTCTGCGATGAGGCATGGAACCATCTATTGCAGTAGCAAAAGTATATAGGAGGATTGTAACGTGTATATACAGTTGAGAGTGGTAGTGGCTCATTCGAAAAGCAACGCAAAGCAAAGCAAAGCAAGCTTGCTGTTTGAGGTACAAGCCACGGCACTGTGAGGTACATACATGTTGCATGTACCTCTGTTCTTTAACGTACGATACGAAGTAGCACCGGCGCGGATCGGGAGCACAGGGAGGTTCCCCAGCCAATAACCTTCCCCCAATTCTCCTGCCTAGGCTCTCCTGTAGTGCTTGCTGCTGCTGTTGTGCACGTAAGTCGCAAAAGTGCTTCTCCACCACCGCCTTTACCACATTGACCACCTTGGGATCATCATTCGAACACAGACACCTTGAGAGCAATCTTCAAACCACTCACTACCTTATTCGACGTCCTTGCCCTGCCCACCACCACCACCACAGCCTCTTCACTTCTATACATTCAACCTAATACTCCACAAATCACGAAGCTTCTGAATAAAATATAAAAAAACAACCCACCAGCCTCTCTCTTTACCGCGCCCAGAGCTCGATCTCTCTGCACAAATACATAGCCAGGCGCCTACACAGTACCACATAGCCCATAGACCGAAGACTCTGCCAGGTCTGCGACTGCTGCCACATTCTCGTCCCGACTTATTCGCTCGGTTTGAATAATCCTAGCCACTTGTCAAGATTCAACTCTCCCGCTTCACAAAAGCTCGGCAGTTAGTTGACATGACCACAGCACTAGCTGTCACCCCGCATTACGCTTGAACCTTGGCCGCAATATGAAGCATCTCGAACACTATCAATCACGATTCCCACCAAAGTTCATAAATAGATAGCATTACCCCGCAGGCAGGAGTTAGATTTGGCTCGTCTGCCTGAGAAAAAAACAATCACAAGGCGCGCGGATACACGCCAGCGCTCGTGTTGCTTCACAGAAAGATAACAGAAAGATAACAAAGGACCGGTTATCTCATATTCGAAAGATTCCTCAGCTATGGCGGGGCGACCAACTATGTCCATGGAGGCAGCTCTTGATGAGGAGAGACTGGACGTCTTAGAGCTCCTCCAAGGGCTATCAAACAAACCCGCGCGACAGCCTAGAGGACCCGGTAGCCCTGTGGGACCAGCCCCCATCGGCCGGTCATCGTCGCCATATAATGCCCACCGTTCGCCGGTGAGGAGCATGCTAGACGTAGTAGAAGACCCCCGACCGCGACATGCATCGATAGCAGGCACGAGTAGTAGCGGGGTCACACCAATTCGCAGCATGCTCGATATCGGCCCCCCCGCACCTCAAATCTCGAAGAGCGCAAGCACCTCCCCAACAGAGAGCTCAAACGGATCTTCACTTTCTCTACCTTCGAAGGGACTGTCAGAGCTCCCACCACATCAGCCACAAGTCCGATCCAAGGGTGATGTTACAGATAGCTACCAGTTTTCGGGTTATCTACAGAGCAACCCGGGCCAGCCCCTAGCCCCAAGAAGAAATACACTAGCTGGCAAGAAGGCAGCTCCAGCTCCCTTGCCTGAGGGTGTACGAGTCGACTTACCTGGATATAGTGCCAGGGATAGGGTACATGCTATGGGCACAACAGGCATAGGGTCAAGCAACAAGTCTAAGTCACCACATAACCGCCATAACCTACGGTCAAGTTCCCCTGCTCTTGGACCCCCTACGGCATCAAATATGCTAGTTATGGATAGCGGTGCTGTCGTTGATAAGGATAGTGCGTATAGGCGCTTATCTGATGCAAACTTGGCTCGTGCAGGTGGAAGCTTCTCAGCCCTTACAAACAAGGTCAGAAGAAGAACGGATAGCAATGATAAGAGGGATCAACGACTACAGAAAGATTACACATTCACTGGCGCAGAAGATGCTGTCGAAAGCAGCGACGAGGCTAGCACAGATGAAGATGGCCCCAGGGGCAGGAGGAGCGAGGGACGAAAGGTCGACGACCACTCTGAAACTACGCCTATTGGAATGGGTCGAGCACAGGGGCAACGGACTGCTCGAAGTCTAATGGCTGCAGCAGAAGAAGAAAGGCAAATGATCGAAGACAAGCAACATTACAAAGTTAGATCACTTCTAGAGCCAGAGATCACCATTACGGGGCCAAGTGGTGATAGACTCAAAGGAGCGAAGCCAGGAGTTCATCCAACAAATGCGTTTGATCAAGAAGCCGGCTCGGGGCTAAACACCCCTCATGATTCCGACACGGAA
This sequence comes from Pseudogymnoascus sp. VKM F-4246, assembly GCA_000750735.1. Taxonomy (NCBI): domain Eukaryota; kingdom Fungi; phylum Ascomycota; class Leotiomycetes; order Thelebolales; family Thelebolaceae; genus Pseudogymnoascus; species Pseudogymnoascus sp. VKM F-4246. The sequence goes on from JPJU01001797.1 coordinate 31,172, forward strand.
CAGGAAATCTCAGACATAAGGCGTGCTCAAAGACTCGCGATAAATCTTACTCCTATCACATCAACACCAGAAACGCAGAGAAGCGTTAGGACTTTATTCCGTGGAGATTTTATTCAGATGCAAAAGGAAGCCGAGGAGCATCAGCGACGCGTGAGAAAATACTTGGTTGCGACCGACCTTTCAGAGGAAGCCGCTCATGCTCTTGAGTGGACAGTGGGAACTGTTTTGCGTGATGGGGATACTCTTCTCGCCATCTACTGCGTTGATGAAGAGACTGGCATTGTCGCTGACACTGGCATTGGGTCGGCTGATACAGCAATAATTGAGAAACAAGCCGCCTCCATCGCGTCCGCGACCCATGCTATACCTGCCGCTACGAATTCGACTTTCTCGGCTATGTCCTCTCACTCTCACATTCCATCTCCGTTAGGTACGCCGCGGACTGGTGTGTCTGCCTCACCTATGAGCCGCGACCGACCTCGCGCCGAGCAAGAGCGTCACCGAGCTGTCGAGAATATCACCGAGCGGGTTTCGAAGTTGTTGCGGAAGACGAAGTTGCAAGTACGCGTTGTTATTGAGGTTATCCATTGCAAGAGTCCGAAACATTTGATTTGTGAAGTGATTGATTATTTCAACCCGACATTGGTTATTCTGGGAAGTAGGGGCAGAAGTGCGCTTAAAGGGTACGTAAACTCACCCATGCTATCTTATGGATGAGGATACTAACAGAACAGTGTCATCCTGGGATCTTTCTCCAATTATCTTGTCACAAAGTCTTCTGTGCCTGTCATGGTCGCTCGAAAACGCCTTCGGAAGCACACCACATATAAACGGTCCAGTGTTCGGCTTGCCAACAACCTCACTGGGGTAAGCGGTAAGACACTGGCAAGTGCAAAGATTGACTGAGTCATCACCACCGAGAAACCTATTTGGACAGCCAGATGAGCGGTGGAAACGAATTGAGAACTTCGAGCGGAGTATTGATCTTGCTGTCTACACGCATGTGTACCGATAGCCACTGAGTTAGCGGGTGGGTGGCGGAGTTTTTGAGGCTACGTAGCACAGAGACCTGAAGTGAGGTGCTCGGCCAATTATAATAATATTGATCAAGCTGCTTTCTATTGTGATGTCTATGTGCCATGAATCACGTATTTCTCCAACACCTGGAACAACATGCCGCGCTGTAATAACACCCTTCTGTTACTCCCCCCATTTTATTGTGCCTATAGTCGTATGTGATAGTTACTCACACGGCTAGATAATTAGATATTTACTCACACAGTCAGCCACAAGTACTGTATAGTTATTAACTGCATATACTCAAGTAAAAGCAGCATTTGGCAGATCTGGACAAGTCACGTGCACCTCCCTGGTAAATCTCTGTTTGGCGAAACTAGGGCCACGCAAATTATACGCTAGCAAGCATCGACTACAAATATCGATATTTCACCAATCCTCTTCCTTTAACTTCACGTTCATACCTACTTTGCATCTTTGCTGTACCACAAAACCGCGACTCCGTTCCGATATGTGTTTCACTTCATTGAAATACGGAACGGCTAGCGATCGGCTGTATCAGCTATAACTAATGTTGCAACGCGTTTAGCTTCACACCATGGTATGTCATTTCAATTAAATCTACGCAGCCTTCACCTCCAAACAATCTTCAGATGATTATCATATACCAAACTAGAGTTTCTGCAGCCTTAGGGACTCGATATCCCAACTGGCGATGCTGATTTATGCATGTCAGAATGAATGAAGACTACATTTTATTCCATTGTGTCGGATAACATTTGAAGCTCAATGCTAACGTGCAGTCGCAGATGAGAAATCATTCAGTGTCCATGGGACCTTTGTGGTCGTGAATCCATGTGCAGCGGAACCCAATATTTGGTATGTACAACTTTTTTACTTTTGCTTGCACCCGACCGTATGCTATGATGGCACTGTGTTATACGCAGGAATTACCGACCGATAAGACCTCCGTCTTTGTGGAAACAATGGCTAAAATTCTGAGCTACTTCAAACTGTTCACTTTATCAATGTTGTTTTACATTTACAACGGTTGCTAACTCGTTCAAAAGAAAGGTACGGAATTACTCGATCATTCTCTCCACAACTGCAATAGGATGAATCGGCACTGGGCTCCGACAGTTTCGACAAGATCGAGCTGGTTTATGACAGGAGATGCCTCTTTGCGGCAAGACTTAGAAAACCTCGCCCACTGAACGCAGTCAACTACATGTTATTTCACAAATATGTCACGAAGTTTTCGTGCTAATACGAAACTTCCAGTGTTCCATTTTTCAATGGTCTTCAAATTGCGAACGAGGGATTATTTCATCCTTTCGGCGCTGATTCCCAATTGCTCCATGATGTAGGTCATACATTTTTTTTCTTCTACGACAATACATTTCCTACCTGATGAGCATTTTAGATGACGAGTCTGATCGGGGTTACCCATGTAGACACAAATCAAATTATACCATTCATGCCTTCTGATTTTTTATCCCACGTATTGTTGGAAGATGTTTTTAGCAAGTCATGACAGAAGCTAACACATACCAGAGTCTTCCCACCGTCATTCATATCGGGCAACACATGGCAGGAGCATTCGTCCATACGTATGTATACTTCATTTTATTCAAGAGATCCAAGCATAGTGATGACTTCGACCGACAATTGACAAGCATATGTCCAAGCTTAACAGCAACGACGAGACTGTCCGGACTGATTATGCTCATCATGATTCTTTTGCAATGATATCTTGTTGAATGGCTGCTGAGAATCCTGTTTACAGTGACGTCTCTGGTTATGACTGGCAAATCTGTCATACCATCCGGGCCACGTTGGCTGGCAAGCTGTGGGTGTCCCAAATATCGTGCAGGAGCCGATTCTGTTTCTCACCTCACCATGTGTGAAAATATGTAAGTTCCAACTTCAACATCTTGCAACCCTCAACTATTGTTACATGATGATCCAATTATCACGACGGTCAACATAAGCCACTTGTTGGTATTGATGATATCGCCTGTGACAGGGCAATTCGATCTGATATCTCATCTATTTTTATTGTTCCAAGGTTTTTTCATGGAAGACATAACTAATAGTTCTCAATAGTGAAAACATGAACATTTGGCAAACTGCTTATTATTTTCATTGAGAACGTCGCCTCGAGCGACGGCTTGAAGAAGATTATAAAGTTCAAGTAGGATTGATCGTGGCTTTGGAGTGGCCGACCATAGCCAAATATATGCAAGGAACACCAGGCACATGACGTGAAGTAATGAGGAGAGAGTACAGCAAACGCACAATGGTTTATCTTGAAGCTGGTATTAATTTATAATTAGTAACATCCGTATCATTCACACCATAAATCCGGGCTTGTTAGCCAAGCCTAACCTTCTTCCATATCCCAATAGATTCCTGCAAATCCCTCGACAGCGAGCCATCTATTGGCTCCACTGAACCACAAACCATAGCCAGGGCCAAGCTTGCAAAGGCAAACACCACCAGCCTCTCCTTGAGCATTAGATAATCTGCCTTGCGGATCCCACCTCCCTCTACCCATCTTCTCCATTCATCTAGTACCTGAGCCAAATCATTCGCGAAGACTGGCTCGGTGAGCATCCTGTGCAGCACAACCTCCATAACCTCCTTGAGCTCCGACTTCACAGAAACGTGATTCTGCTCCTTAAGCCACCGAAGAATGTGCTCACCAACCAGCTGCGCTTTCCATTGCGGGCTCTGTAATGCTTCGAGCATTCTCGTTTCCTCATGCTGTACTGCGAGCCGGCGCCTGCGATTATTATCGTCCACGAAGTCCTGGTGTTGCTTATATTGCCTTTCCTTGACAGCAATGGACCGTTGATCTGGAGACATAGAGCTTTCTCGCTGCATCGCAGTCATGGTGTCGCGCATTCTGCGCGTTTGCAGCTCTCGGTCTTCCGCGCCGGGGTCCCCATGGTCGGTGTACCATTCGGGCGTGGAGGTTATGGGGACCATGCCTAGAAGGACGAGTATGCCACAGGGGATGATGTGGCTTCGAGAGAATGATAGGAATGGAGGGGGGATGTGGTATGACCACAAGACCGTATTGTTTGTAGTGCTCAGGGCAGTGGAGATGCAGGAGAAGTATATGCCGGCGCTTGTGGGGAGCCCCGATGAGGAAGGACGCAAATGGGTGATTGAGACAGGTTGAAATTCCAAGGCTTCTTCCCTCAAGGCGGAGACTATGCCACTTGATATTATGTGGCACCGAATCACGTCTGTACTTGGAGGCCCCTTGCTGTAACTGATAGCAGTGTCTAAGTCGTTAGCATCTTCAGAAATCAAATTTTCTGGTATAGGTTGTGGGAGCTCGGGATCCTTCTCGTTTGTCAGCCGCCATGTCCATATACTGATGTCCCCCAAACACCTACTGCTTCATAGGCGGGCGACTTTGTGGCAGTCGATAACCCGTCCTCGGAGAGACTCCCTTCCCCATCTTGCACCGGAATCACCCTCCCTCGTAACGCCTTGACTTGTATCCAGTACGGCGGGAGCGACGACTTCCCTCTCACAATCCACCTTCGAGACCACTTAACTGCCAACGAGAGCATTCCATCTGAGTCATCTAGCGGTGCGATCGTCAACACAGGTTCATGTCCATCCGGTGATAACATCAGCGGGGTTCCGACTGGAACCCACAACCCCGACGTCCTGAGCATCTGAAACCCTGCGGCATTTGGAACCGCTCCCAAGTCAAGCAAATAGCTCAGGAGGTCCTCGAAGCTGATTTCGGCCTGCGGCTGACGCAGCTGATCTGCGTATTCAATTCGTTGGGTTTTGATGCCAATGGCATGCATCTTCCAGTTGAAAATTGTCCAGCTGCCGCCAGGGACAAGGCTGGGGTGCTCGTAGACATTCCAATACTCCTCCGTGTCGTACTGGCGGTCTAGAGGCGCAATACTGAAGCGCGCAAGCTCGCACTCAATGACATGATTTACAACATCGCCTCGTGTTATGCCCACCAGACGGGATTTCCGTAGTAGTCGTCTAACTTTGGACAATGTTGCTAACGTTATCACGGTGTTGTAGAGGATAGGAGCGACTCCGAGGACGGCAAGAGGAACGCCGACATAGGTGATGATATCGGAAGCGGAGGAATTTTCGGACATGGTTCGCGATCAGTCATGGCGCTTGAGAAATTGGTATAGAGCAGCCATTATGGATATTTAAGATCTTTCTTCAAAGACGGCGCGCGGGCCATCCACACAGCCTTGTGGTCAGCCTCAACCACCCTGGTAGATTTTTCTTGTGTTGTGACTAAAATCCATATGATCGCTACAACGGGGCGTGACAGCGCTATCGGCAGGACGGCACAGCGCCCAGACCCCTCGGTGTAGCGCCAACAGTCAATAGTGGGTTGCTAACCCCGCGTTGGACCTCTATCTCCCCACCGCCCTACCTTGCCTCCGCACCTATTGCAACCTCAATAATATATCCCTTGCTGGCACCTATGTAGGTGTTATTGGCAAGTAATAAAGTCTATATAAATAAGCTGACCGCTGTCGGGTACGTCTATGGTATTTCTCTCCCTAAAATAACCCACGTTGGGCCAGCGTCATCCTGGGCGCCCACTTGATAACGATCTGACCGTCATAGTAGTAGCCATTGCCTGTCATAAGGCCGTAGGAACAACTTTGAGTAACGAGGCGCCACTTGGTCAATATTCGCAATGCCTGCACATTTCAGCATTTCAGCGATTGCCTTCGTGGCCGTCATCCTCTTCGGTGTATATAAATTTATCATTTATCCCTCCCTTATATCACCACTGTCTAAGATCCCAAACTCACACTGGAGTGCTCCCTATGCGCCCTTTTGGATCCTCTGGGTTCGGTTCAATGCGAGGGAGAATCGAAACGTCCGCTCCGCTCATCTGAAGCTTGGGTCTGTGGTGAGATTGGGACCGAACGAAATTAGTGTTGGCACCATAGATGGGGGAGTCAAGACGATTTTTGGAGGCGGTTTCGAGAAGGGTGACTGGTATGCAGCGTTTGACAATTATGGGTATGGCAGCCACCAAATAGCCTGACGTGTGTTTCTAATCATCATGCAGGGTCCAATGCACATTCTCAACTCTCCTGGGTCGTCCCCACTCGGCAAGCAAGCGTATGGTGTCTCATACGTACTCGAAATTGACGTTGCAGACATCTCCAGCTATAGCGACACAGGCGCAGAGTATAATATTCAAGAGACTATTGCCCACGCTCAAAGCCTCTGCGCATCCGTCTCAGAAGCCACAGGGACTCGATGTCCTGGCGCTTTGGTATGCTTTGAGCATGGATACTATCACAGCCTACCAGTTCGGGCTATCAAACTCTTCGGATTTCGTTTGTGATACTGCCTATCGAACCCATTGGCTAGAGATATATCAGAGCAGGAAACCCTACATATACTACCCACAAGAGATTCCTAGGGTGACTTCATTCCTAAGCAATTTTGGCATCCGACTTGTCCCAAGATGGGTAGACGATGCGAATGATGAGATCGAGGACTGGGCATTGGGAATGTGCAACGCTGCCACGGCTTCAAGCAATAACTGCTCTTCGTATTCTGATAACCCTGCGGATGAACCTGTGGTTGTCAGGGCCATGCTAAAGGGCATACAGAAGGAAACCAATAAGGGGCAGTCGATTTTGTCCCAGCGTATTTCTCATAGCACAGAGCTCATGATCGCTACAGAGATGCTTGATAATCTTGCGGCAGGCCATGAGACGTCTGGTATTACCCTTACCTATGCAACATGGCACCTGTCCCGAGATCTTGAGCTACAAAAGGCTCTCAGGGCAGAGCTTCTCACGCTTGACCCCCCCCTAAAGCATTCACCAGACCATGTTAAGGAAGGGTCCCCGTTGCCAGACCTCCCCAACCTAAAGGTGCTGGAGTCACTGCCAATTCTCAATGCAGTTCTCAACGAAACTTTACGACTCAACGCCGCAATCCCTGGATCTAGTCCTCGTGTAACGCCTTATCCCTCTTGCAATCTGGTTGGCTATGAGGTCCCAGGCGGTGTTAGGGTCAGCTCCAGTGCCTGGACATTGCATCGCAATGCAGACGTATATGGCAAGCCAGAGGTATGGGATCATACTCGCTGGCTGGGTTCGAACGGAATGTCGGCAGAAGAGTCAAAGGAAAGAGACAAGTGGTTCTGGCCTTTCTCGAGTGGTGGCAGGATGTGCATTGGGAACAATTTCGCTCTGCTTCGTAGGTCTTTCCAGTTCTTGCATGTCCAGTTACTAACACAAGTTGGCAGAAATGAAACTCGCAATTGCAGCAACATACACAAACTTCACGTCCCACATCGTTTGTGATGATGGGATTGAACAGGAAGACGGTTATACGGCATCGCCAGTAGGCAAGAAATTGCTGTTGCGGTTCGAGGATGCAGAAGAATAAAAATTATATAGCTAAATAAAATGGCCCTATTATATCCTAACAACGCCTTGTGTTACAGTATTCGGTCCATCCTGAAAGCCAAACCTTCCACCAGGACACCAGTAGTATTAAATCACACCCGTAGAGAAATATCAAGGATTATCCAGATATGATTGTGCAGAACAACGTACGGAACACATTAGGCATGGACGCAATGGAGACAAGGCATTCTGCCGTTACTGAACAAACTCACGACCTTGCATAGGCTGACCCCCTAACTCTAAAGACAACCCACCAGAGAGAGGTGTAGATATATACAATTCCAGATCCGCCAGAAGCGCCACCACCGATGAATACGTTCAATTCGATCCATTATTGTACTTGCCCTCGCGCTTCTCCACATACGCCACCAAAGCCTCAATCGTACAAACCTTGAGGCCCCATTTCTTGCCAAACGCCAAGCACCCCTCCGTCCTCATCATCCCCGGCGCTGTCCTCAGTCCCTGGCCCGGAACCTCCTCCCCATCCTCCACCAACTCACAGCACACACCCACAGGCTGCTTACCCGCCAACCGACAGAACTCCACCGTGGCCTCCGTATGCCCAGGGCGCTGCCTCACTCCACCCTCCCTCGCCTGCAGCGGGAACACATGTCCCGGCCGCCTGAAATCCTCCTTCTTCACGTTCTTGGCACCGAGCATGCGGCACGTCAGCGCGCGGTCCTGCGCGCTGATCCCAGTCGTTGTGCTGGGGTGGTTCGCATCGATCGAGAGCGTGTACGCGGTGCCCTTGGGGTCTTCGTTGTTGACGACCATCTGGGGGAGTGCGAGGTCGGCGGCCAGGGCGGGGACGAGTGGTGCGCAGATGAGGCCCGAGGAGTAGCGGATCATGAATGCCATTTGCTCGGTCGTGACGTCCTCGGCGGCGATGATGAGGTCGCCCTCATTCTCGCGTCCGGGGTCGTCGAGAACGACTACGAATTCGCCGTTTTCTGTCACTTTTTGTTAGTCCGAGGTTCATCTGGGGGTCTTTCCAGACCCTCCACAGTGGGAATGCGGGGTAGTTGGAGTTTTTTTTGTTTGTTTGTGAGACATACTGTAAGCTGCAATCGCATCTTCTATCGAATCAAACTGGTCGGCCCCTCCTGCTACTGCGACTGAGGAAGGCATTCTGCGTGTTTTGTAGTGTACAATTGTTCTACTGCGTTGCGATCGGTTTCCCCAAATTGTGTGGGTAATTTAATAAGCGGATGATCCGGAGGGGTTTCTTGGAATATATAGACGAAACTTGTCACAACACAAGGCGAATTGGATACTATATGTGGGTGTAAATGTACCCAAGAGAAGTGGATGAGCTGCTGAATAAGTCAAGGAAAGAAAGCAACAGCGGTTATGTTATCTTTACAAAGCCGACGCTCGGTGTTCGGTCATCACAAGCTCGGGTCGTGAGTCAAAGTAGTGCCCTTTGTTCAAGTCCTGGCAGGCCGGAACATCTATCGGCCCGTCGGAGTTACCGCCCATCATTTTTGACAGCCTTGCGTCCCGTTTACCCTGCAATGTATTGATCGATCGAGAGCCGCGCGAAGCTTTGGGGAATCCGGGGCACATGCATTGACCGCCATCTACGACCACCAGACGGCGTTACACCCTGCCTGACCATCTGATCTGTTCAAGAGAGCGGTCATTGGGAATATATCCGCCAGGGTCCACGCAGGACCTCGGCCGCCCATCGCACAATGCGCCCTTCGACAAGACGCAGCATCGATCTGCTGGTGCGGACTGCCACCCGGACGGCTCGCCAGCATCAACACCGACACTTTTCACAGACGCGACACTCACCCTCCTCGGTGAACCCGGAAGAGGTATCCCACTTCAATGCCCTCGCCTCGGCCTGGTGGGAGCCGCACGGCTCGTCGCGACTCCTCCATCTCATGAATCCCCTCCGCCACGACTTCATCCAGCAGTGCCAGAAGACCTACGGGGCGGCTCCGGCTCACGAACTACGATTTCTAGATATTGGATGCGGGGGAGGGATATTTGCTGAGTCTGCGGCACGCCTGCCGTCGACGAAGTCGGTGACTGCGATTGACCCTACGCCCGGTGTCCTAGCCATTGCTGAGGCACATAAGAAGCAGGACCCTTCACTGAGCAAGAAGCTTACATACCTCAACACCTCTCTCGAGGATCTGCCTGTGGGCGAGAGGTACGATGTTGTCAGCGTATTCGAAGTAATCGAGCATATCACGACGCCCGCCACGTTTCTGGACGAGGTCGAGAAGCATGTGAGACCGGGCGGGTGGCTGGTGATGAGCACGATCGCGAGGACGTGGATGAGCTGGTTCACGACGAATCTGATGGCCGAGGATGTACTGGGGATCGTGCCGAAGGGGACGCACGACTGGGAAAAATACATCAATGTTGACGAGCTGGAGAAGTACTTTGCGACGAAAGGCGGATGGAGCAAGGCGGTCGTGCAGGGTGTCGTGTATGTTCCAGGAGTGGGATGGAAGGAGGTGGAGGGGAGTGAGAAGATAGGCAATTACTTCCTCGGTGTCAGGAAAGACACAGTAGCTTGAGGCTGTGTGTGCTAAAAGGGGATATTTGTACGAGTATGGATGGGGACATCGGGCGCGTTGGGCGTGAGGTGTGAGGTGTGACTGGATACGGGGACTCCAGCCGCGATGGGGGAGCATTCCAGCGGGAAAAGGAGGGCAAAAGGAGAGAAAGGGAGAAAAGGAGTCCAGCATACGTGTAGTGTAGTATTATTAGCAGCAGATTATTCCTTGAATAACTTTGAATGGTTGAAGTAGAACAGTCGGAGACGGGATGTCCTTGGCAAAGCGTAGTTACTCGGAACAATACCATGGTATTGTACGTACAGTACAGTACATGCAGCCCCGGTACAGAACTCTCGGTTTCGGGCACCAGAAGGATCCACCCCTGGCCTTCTAGAAGGAATTTTTCTTCGTC